>PNEQ01117880.1:0-11993 GCA_003012365.1 Medauroidea extradentata
TGTAACTTAACCTACCGCATGTGTAACTTAACCTACCGCATGTGTAACTTAACCTACCGCATGTGTAACTTAACCTACCGTATGTGTAACTTAACCTACCGTATGTGTAACTTAACCTACCGTATGTGTAACTTAACCTACCGTATGTGTAACTTAACCTACAGTAATGTAACTTAACCTACCGCATGTGTAACTTAACCTACCGCATGTGTAACTTAACCTACCGCATGTGTAACTTAACCTACCGCATGTGTAACTTAACCTACCGCGTGTGTAACTTAACCTACCGTGTGTGTAACTTAACCTACCGTGTGTGTAACTTAACCTACAGTGTGTGTAACTTAACCTACCGTATGTGTAACTTAACCTACCGTATGTGTAACTTAACCTACCGCATGTGTAACTTAACCTACCGCATGTGTAACTTAACCTACCGCATGTGTAACTTAACCTACCGCATGTGTAACTTAACCTACCGCATGTGTAACTTAACCTACCGTATGTGTAACTTAACCTATCATATGTGTAACTTAACCTACCACAATGTAATTTAACCTAGCACAATGTAATTTAACCTACCACAATGTAATTTAACCTACTATAATGTAACTTAACCTACCATAAAGTAACTTAACCTACCATAATGTAACATACAATACGGTAACCTAACCTACCCTAATGTAACCTAACATACCCTAACGTAACATAATGGAACGAAAATTTTACGTAGGATTACTTCTAAACACAATAGAAACCTTTTTCATCAACAAACTATACTTCTAAAATCAATAGTTTGGCCGGTATACGATGTGTAGCTACTCTTAATATTTACAGGACCTTATTAGTCTTTGCGATGGGACAAAACTATAACATAAAATATGTTAAACTGTAAATTTTAGTAAAAACTTCATATTTCATACGCCCTTTAATCATTCACGTTAGTCAAAATACAGCACCTTCACAAAAGTATGTTACTTGCAGACACGTACATCACGAAGGCTTATTTTACTCCGAGGATGCAGTTAGAATGGTGTGTATAGTATAGATGGATTGCAGCTGAACTTAAGGACATAGAATCGATCATATGCCTTACTTTATTTTAACAACATCTCCATACGAATGCACGCAAATAGTAGCAATGAAACAGCACATAGCTTCACTAAGGCCTAGTGTTTTAATTTAAATGTACAAGTAATGATATTTGCCCCAGCAACAAAGCAAGATCTTTACTTCTTCAATCACTTTTTCAACGAAGACTTTGTGATATCCAAGAACCAAGTGTCATAAGGGTGTTCTATGTGAGGAAAAAAATTACTTTTGTATGAAATAGCGTAAGTTTCATAGACGTTACGTGGGAGTAAATTTTCTTTTTTACGAAAAGAAACTCAAGATTTCCCATAATGACATTTCAAAGTAAAAATTCGCATGTTTTTACTTGTTATCCACCACGAAAACCAAATTAAACAATGAAATAATTCACACTGAAATTACATGTCACGGGCTACGGCTTTTCGTAATGTAAATACCCATTACAAAATATTTTTATATTTAAAAAATGCTAAAAGTAGAAAAAATTCAAAATGTCAACAATTTTTCACAAATATTGTGTAATGGGTACGTCAAGATGTAGTCCCCATTACTTGACTTGTGAATTATTTTATTTCATTATGTTCGTTGGTTTTCTCAGTGGATAAGAACGAAAAACATTCCAAATATGACATTGAAATGCAACGATAGAAAAACTTGCTAAGCTATTTTTTTTTGTAGCGGAAGGTGTACTATCAAGTAACGGCTATAAAACTAACACTTCCACGCAAATATAAAATTACGAGCCCCCTGATTTAGGGAACACGATTTGAAAATGGCAACGTTTCACACACAGGTTACCAGTGTTATGACACAAAATTTTGCTTTGAAATATTTTAGTTTTGAAAGCGTCACAATTTAATAATTTTGAAAAAAAGAAACTATTAACCTTAAACGTTGATTCCCCATTTAACTTCGGTGGCTGCAAGCTAGGTAGTTATTACAATCTCAAGGCGTGGCATGCGAAATTAACCGCATGTAAAACATAAGCTAGTTGAAATGTGTACATAACAATATGGGCACACCGGCGTATGTATTTAAATTAACTTAGGACCTAGGCGTTCATGAAAATTCACGAGGGTACGGAAGGTCAGCCAAAATGTCTAGTTCAATATGTTAAAAATTTAACCCGACAGAAATTTACCCCGTGCTCGAAATTTCAAATAATGACCTATCGTTTAACTACCAGAACTAATGTTACATTTAAGAATAAATAAAACAAGGTGTAAAGAACACACGGCGAACGGTAGCACTTAGCAAAATAATTATAATGTAGAAAATATGTGTAAGATTTTCTTAGGATTCCCACTACCTTTATATCTTGAATTGAATTACAGGTGCTCATTAAGTCCTGGTGACCGACATAACATGGTCAAGTGAAATAACATCTCCTACTCCAACGAGTGAATTTTCGTTAAGTGCCTTATACGTAAGTTTAAAATATGTTCTGTTTCAAAAATTACACGAGTTGCACATAACTCCCAAAAAAATCCTAAACTAGATGATAACATGTCCAGTGTGTTTATTTTCACACAAAAAACTAATAAAACTAAAATTCTCTTAAATTATTTTAGTAAATTTCTGCTGCGCGTTAACTTTCCCATAAAAGAAAGAGCACATCCACTTTAATTTTCCTCGGTTAAACGTAAATAGGCGACGCAGTAACACTTCTCACTGTGACGCAACAGCTGAGGCGGAAGGATACACGGCCAAAACAACAACACTATTGCCACAGCCAAAACATGGCTACCACATATGACACAGGCTTGCTACATCTGCGTTCTCACAACATTAACACGCGAATCTTGCCTATTAACTCGGCCGGCGACTACCGTATATTCTCGACAGCTAAACTATGCTTAGTCGATAGTTGTGTAGGCACCACGGAAATACTTGGCAGAAGCACTCTTTCCGCAGAACGTGACGCAGTACGTACAGGTGACAGTGCGAAACGTGTCACGTATTTGAATTGCAGGTTATGCGTTTGTCAGCTGAAACACGGAGGATCGATACATTGGTCATCAGAAGCCGGGCGCCATCCCGAGAAGAGATGTAACCTCTGTACGTTCGCTAGCACACACATTACATCCAGGTCATCTGAAATACATGTCGAACATTACTAATCATGTTAGCAGAAATAATTTTCACAGCTACTATTATGGTAACCGTAACATCGGCACTGCGCTACGAAGCTAGACCTACACATATATATCTTTATTCATTTATTTTTAATTTCACACGTACAGACACAGTTTAATTTTTTTTTTTTAACTTTAAACACGATAGTTGAATATAGAATACGTTACTAATACCATTTGCCGATATACGATCTTAAATTCATTTAATCACACCAGAGAAACATAAGCACAACTGTCAAAGTGAATTATAATACTAGTTTCGTGAATATACAATTCTATGAACGTTAAAAATGTAAAATAAATGCAGGCAGTTATGTGATCCTAAATTGTGTGCGTGTCTAACTTGAACGACGTATTTCTCACCCATCAAACGAAGGCACTCTATATAAAGGTTCAATTTTTCGTACTAAAAGATTCTGCATAACTACGCAATACAAAACGTACAACCGACATCGCATTTATAATTGTAGCGAACTACGAGTGAGAACTGACCTACGACAAACAACGTAATATTTATACTTCGCTGAGTAAACAAAACCAGACGATCAATATCAACAGCTATGCTGCTTTACACTACCGATTATTACATTTCACAGAGCTGTGGTTGTGTAGGATGTGTAAATGCAGAGTAATACAACATCGGGCAAGTGTATGCTTCTATAAGGGTAGTAGAGTGCGTGCGCGCAGCTTAAGCGGACATAAGCCGAGGGGTTGGAAGGACCACGTCACGTGATCGCACGGCTGGACTGAAGTCTCACCTTGTGAACGTGCCGCTCAGCGCGGTGGTGGTGCACCATCAACACAGCCGTCACTTCCCGCCATGCACTGCACACGTCTGCTCTGACGATGTCCACCGTTACCGGCCCGACACGCTGTAGCACGCTATATATATACGTTTCCGACGGATGTCGTGATTCATCTGACCGAGGACCGGCGGACGATGGTGGCGAAAACGACGCCCCGCGCAAGCGCGCCACCCACTCGCCCCCTCCCTTCTCCGAAGATCAAGCCGTGCCTAGCCGCTGAGACTGTGCCGCACATTCGACAATCATCGGAAATGCTCGGGTTGTTACCTTCTTTCCCCGTCCCTTGCAACAGTTTAGAATAGTTTAGGTTTATTTATGTTCGTTTAAAATGAAAAAAAAAAAAAAAAAAAAAGTTTCCTGAAATGAAGGGTGGTTTTGTGGAGCTGGAAAAGTTAATTAACAGATGAGATGTGTCGCCGCAACTTCTCGCGTCTACACTCCGATGTTTGTCGAATGTGCGGCACAGTCTCAGCGGCTAAATACAAGTGTCCTCCCGGTCTGGCGTCGCGACGCACAGGGAAAAGACACGGAAGGGGCAGAGGGCAGCCATAGAACGGATCGCCATTTCTGTTTGTAACATGGAAGTAAACGGCGTCCGGGAGCGAACACCGCACTCGCCGATCTACCTGATCACTTCATTCAAGCGGCGCTCACCTACAAACAGGCTGAACGTTAAGTGGTATATAAATAAACGCTAAAATATCACTTTAAATCTATACGTTTTTGAAAGTCAACACAAAAAAACATTTATGTTAAAGGTGTTCATGTGGTATAAAATCATAATTTTATAAATTTTTATGAAGTAACGTTAGATTTGTAGACGGTATTTTTGAGTAGGTCCCTCCTATCAAACAGTTTTAGCTCGCATAGTTTTTCATAACGGTGCGTCAAAGTTAAAATTCGCATGTTATTCTGCCAAACAAATAGTGAATACCAACTGACTTACTCAAATGAAATAATTCGCAGTGAAATAATATACCATGGGCTATGTAACCTAACATTTATAAATCGACAACGTAATATTTTGAATCTTTAAAAAAAAATTGCAAAAGTACAGGGAAAAAGGTGCAAATCCAACCATTCTTTTAATTACAAAAGTTGTTCACTGTTTTTTTTCTAATATTAGGTTACGTAGCCCATGTGATGTTACTTCACTCCGAAATATTTCGTTTAAGTACGTCAACTGATTTTCACTACTTGCATGGTAGTGTAACATGGACATTTTGAATTTGACGCACCGTTATAAAAATAATGTGTGTGCTAAAATTGTGCTCACAAGTATAGTCTACAAAACTAATACCATTTCGCGAAAATATTAAATTTTTATATTAACGCGCGTGATCTTTTGCTCCGCAATTATATGTACGACATTTCGGCTTAAGAGACTGATCTTAAGAAATACGTCACTTGAGAAAAATTTTGGCTCTAAGTTAATATATATTACTTTCTAAGTTTACCGTTTTTATTCTCGCAAATTTACTTCGAGAAACCTACAATTTTAAAACGATTCATTTATCACTGAATTATGCACCTAGCCCTCTTAAAACCATGCTAGGTATTATATTAGTATAAAAAACTTAAATACGTTTTTAACGGAAAAAATTAAACATTATGAGCAGTTATATGACGCATAATACTATGTAAGCGGTTTGCTAAACAATGCATCGTACGTTCGCTACATATGAAGGGCTTGGATTTATAGTGGCGTAAGTCAGTTAAAATAGTTTTCATAAACAGTTTTTTGTAATCACATGCAGTACATTCTTGCAATACGCAAATTGAATACAGAAATTCAGTTAAGAGTGAAATATTTGTTACACAATTTTATTTTGGAAAATGTGAATAATATGAATAAAAATGACGCTACTAAAAATTGTGGCTTACAACACTATGAATCTCAGCCCCTCATATATATATTATACACAGAAAGGGATAGATAGATAAGAGAAAGAAGGGGTGGTAGAGAGAGGGAGAGAGAGAGAAAGGGGTGGTAGAGAGAGGGAGAGAGAGAGAAAGAGAGAAAGAACTTGATTTTAGCTAATTTACACAACGAAATCGGTGGTACTTTGGGATTTAAAAAAATCTGGACAAAAAAACTAGGTATAAATCTTAACATATAAAATGAAGTGTCCTGGCACACTCACTCACTCATCAACGCACAGCCCAAACCGCTCGACCTAGAACCATGAAATTTTGAGGGAAGCTTCCCCTTGGCCCGTAGGCACCCACTTATAATTTAATTTTTCGAAATTCGAAAATAAGGGAATGAAAATGGATGAAATGTTTTTTCAAAGAATCCCTGATATCTCATTAACCGGAAAAAGTATCATAATTTTTTTAACTTCATAATATTGCCGAAATAATGCATATATGAAAATTTTTCGAAAATTGAGGGGGTGAAAAACCGTAAAATGTGTTTTTAATTAATCCGTGATTTCTCCTAGACCATTTAAGATAGTGAGATGATTTTTTTCTTTAAAATGATACTTAAGTAAACATCTAAAAAGTATTTTAGAATTTTTCGAAATTCGTCCTTGAAAGCTCTTAAAAAATTAAACGTATTTTTAATTAATACCACTTATTTCCTAAACCAGTGGAAATATTGAAATAGTTTTTGTTTTAAAATAAACCTTAAGTAAATATCAAAAATGTAATTACCGGATTTTTCGAAATTCGTCCTTGAAAGCTGTTAAAAAAAATTAATAAACTGTGTTTTAAAATAATCTTCTATACCGCTTAAACCTGTTGAGATATCGAGATGACTTTTTTGATAAGAATGAAATTTTTGTAAATATCTACAAATAAAATTCAGAATTTTATTAAAATTCGAAAATTAAGAATGTGAAAAGCAGTAAAATGTTGCCAACGACGTTATACAGATAGACCCAGCGTCGGCAATACTCTATGCACTACCGATGTGTGGCCAAAACAAAACAGCTGATTGTGGCCCGCTTATGCCATGGAAGATAGGGTTTACGACTTATTTCATGCGTGTACGTGTTAAATGTAAAGGAATTTACCTATGAAAGTCTGATTTCTTGTACTAGACATAAAACGCAAGTTATTTTTACACATTATACACAGATTTATTTGGTTGTGATGCAAAATCAGACAAGATATATGGTACTATTACACTGTGCGACATTGTTCATACGTCTGTGGTTAATAATTTTGGTAATTAATTAAAGGAACACAACACTGGGTTTAGAAAAATTTAATTTAATGTTTACGCCATGTTTGAATATTTGACATCTTTGTATTTGTTGCAATAACCGAAATTATGCATTTGTAAATACATTCAATGGTTCAGCTATATTACACTGCCTAAATAGTAGTTTATGTTGGGATTCCATTAAACCTCTTGACTTTTCTCGTCCAGTTATGTTAATGAATGTAATTTCACTTGTATTCTCTAAGCAAGAAAAACAAACTCAAGTCTTGAATGTATTGATTTCAACAGGTTATGGGCCCAGGATATTTTCGAGTGAGTAAATAATTGTTTATCTATTATTTCAAGACATAATATGTAAATGTTAGAATTATGGCCCGTCTAGTACCAATTAGAACTGAACCATTGGGTAAACATAATTTTGATACATGGAAAACACATGTAGAAGCAGTTTTAGTTAAAAATGATCTTTGGGATTGTGTAAGTGGTGCTAAAAATCGACCGACTGGAGATGAGAAAGAAATTAAAAGCTGGGACGTTGAGGATAGAAAGGCAAAATCTGATTTGATACTCAGCATTCATGCATCTGAGTTAAAACAGATAAAAGATTGTGCAACCTCACATGATGGTTTGAAAAAATTGCACACGATATATCAATCAAAAGGACCAGCACGTAAAGCAAATCTTCTGAAGCAAATAATTTTGGCAAAGATGAAAACTGGGGAAGATGCCAGAGCACATGTGAATAATTTATTTGATCTAGTTGACAAACTAAAAGATCTTGGTGTAGAAAACAATGACGATCTTTTGACTATAACATTACTCTACAGTTTACCAGAAGAATTTGAGAATTTTAGGTGTGCGATAGAATCCCGAGATGAATTACCAAAACCAGATTCTTTGAGGATAAAAATAGTCGAAGAAAGTGATTCGAGAATGAATAAGTTTTTTAAAAGTCAAGATATTGATGAAGTTAAAAGTAGAGAAAGTGTTGTATTTCAGGCACACAAAAGAGATATACGCTGTTTTTCATGTGGACTTCATGGTCACATTGCAAAATTTTGCAGGAAATCTCAATATGAAAAAAAGAAAACAACTTGGTGATGGTGTAGAAAGGAAGAGAAGCGTACGAGAGTGATGTCAACACTGAACATAATTCATGTGATTTTTCTGCTGAAGTTGAAAATGAATCAGACTTAATATTGAATGCAAGTCTGGAAGAGAGTATAAAAATTATTTTTTGACTCTGAAGTTACTGATCATCTTATTAATTCTAGCTATGAGAACTTACTCAGTGATGTGAAAATATTACACCTACCATTGAAAATATGCGTAGCTAATGGTGAAATACTCTATGGAAAAAAAGAAAGGAAAACTTACTGGTTCCACCAAGTTCGGAACTGAAGTGAGAATACATGATATTCTATGTGTCGAAGGAATAAAGAGATGTTTGCTATCTGTAAAGAAAATGGCTGAAAAAGGAATTACTATAAGCTTTGATTCAAACGGATTCTCGATCAGAAAAGAAAATAAGTTAATATATCTAGGAGATTTTACACGATTGTATGACATTGAAATAATGACAAAAAGCTGTTATAGTACATTTTCACTGTGGCATAAAAGACAGGGTCATGCTGGAATAGAATCAGTTAAAAAACTATCTACTGGAAAAATTTATCTATGTTCCAGCTCTAATATGAAAGAATGTGTTGCTTGTATTGAAGGGAAAATGACTAGAAAACCTTTCAACGGAACAAGAAAGAGAGCACAGAAAGCATTGGAATTGATACATACAGATGTATGCGGACCCATTTCTCCTGATACCATGGATGGCATGAGATACTTCGTAACGTTCATTGACGATTATTCTCATTATGCAGAAGTACATCTAATGAAGAACAAGAGTGATGCTGTGATGATATTTGAAAACTTTGTGGCAAGAACGTCCAACAAATTTGACTATAACATGAAAACAGTTAGGCTTGATGGAGGAACAGAGTATGATAAGATACAGAAAATATGTACTGCAAAAGGAATAGTCTTGGAAAGAACACCACGATATACTCCTGAGCTGAATGGAGTAGCAGAATAATTTAATAGGACGTTACTTGATTCGGCGAGAGCTTCTTTATTTGATTATAACTTGGACAAATAATTCTGGGGAGAAGCAGTGCGGCATTCTACGTATGCAATAAATAGGAGGCCAACAAGCGCTATTCCTGATAATCTAATTCCAGCAGAAATGCGGCATGGTACAAAACAGGATATGAACAAACTTAAGTCATTTGGCTGTGACACATATGCAAGACTTCCAAAACAACTGATTACAGGAAAGTTTGAACCAAGAACTATCACAGTAAAGATGTTGGGATATGCACCAACCGGATATAGACTCTGGGAAGAGGACAATAACAGGGTAATTATTAGTAGAGATGTTCACTTCATGGAACTTTGCTATGAAAAAGAAGAGAAACGTTTTAAGAAATTTGGAAGTGAAAAGGAGGAACAAAATCAAGAAAATGAAAAATATTTGACAGAACTAGATGTGGTTCGACAAAACAATAATGAAAAAAAACAATATAATTCGCAAACGAGAATCAGAAGAAAACCAAATTGGATGCAGGATTATGAAATATATTCTGCTGAAACATTTGAAAATATTTCTTATAGAGACGCATATTACAATGGTTGGAACTCGGCTATATAAGAAGAAAAACATAATATAATGCGAAACAAAACATGGATAGTTGTTGAAGATCATGGAGAACCTCGAATTGATACAGTTTGGAAATTTAAAGTAAAAATAGATGAAAATGGAAGACAGATAAAAAAGGCACGATTGGTAGCACGAGGCTGTAAGCAAGTTGGAAATACAAATGGTGAAGTGTATGCACAAGAGCCTAGAATGGAAACTATAAGAACTGCATTAGCCAAGGCAGTTCATGAAAATCTTGAAATATATCAGATGGATGTAAAAGCAGCATATCTCCACAGCTCATTAAAGGAAGATGTGTTCATGAAGATGCCTCAAGGGTTTGAGAATGAAGGAGGTTTATGTAAACTAGAAAAGGCACTGTATGGACTGAAACAAGCATCACTCGCCTGGATAATTAGATTTTCTGAATTTATGAAAGGAATTGGTTTCTGAAACTCCTGCGTTAATTATTGTTTGTATGTAAAAGAGACAGCTGAAGGTGATATGTTTGTGATCAATTATGTCGATGATATCATTCTGATTGGTAACCGTACAATGATAAATGAAATAAAATCTAAACTCAAAATTGAGTTTGAAATGAAGGGCATGGGAGCGGTGAAGAAATTTCTTGGACTAAGAATGAAAAGAGGTAACAGTCAGAAAGGTCATTGGCTGACTATTGATCAAACCGAATACGTATCAAAAGTTATAAAACATTTTGAAATGGAAAAAGCAAAAGGAAAATCCACTCCATATGAGACTGGATTAAAAACAGAAAAGTGTGAAAACAATGAAAATGATTTGCAATTGAAAACTAAATATTAACAATTGATAGGTTCTCTGAGTTACATAATGGCAGGGAGCAGACCTGACATAAGCTTCATTGTTAACTATCTTAGTCGTTTTCAGAAAAATCCGCAAAAAGAACACTTCTCCTGTGCCAAAAGGGTACTGACATTCCTCACTGAGACTGCAAATTATGGACTTATCTTCCACGAGTCGAAACCTTCTCAGTTAATTGGATATACAGATGCTTCTTGGGGTGATAGCGAGGACAGGAAGAGTACATCGGGATACTGTTTCTGGCTGGGTAAATGTCTCATTGCATGGAAGACACAGAAACAAAAATGTATTAGCTTATCAACTTGTGAAGCCGAATATATAAGTCTGGCAAGTGGTACTGAGGAAGGAATTTGGTTGAAGAGTGTATGTGATGAAATCAACACAGGAAATAAAAATGAAGCTATAAAATTTACGAAGACAATCAGTCAGCCATAGCAATAGCAAAAAATGTAGAAACCAAACGTTCAAAACATATTTATATAAAATATCATTTTGTTAAGGAGCTTATATCAAACGCAAGAATCACCATTGGATATTTTAATACAGAAAATCAAATTGCTGATATTTTTTACCAAGATTCTGTATTCTTGTATATTCTTGAAACTACGAGGATTGCTTGGCATAGTAGAGCTGAAAGAAGTGTGAAATTATTAGGGAGTGTTAATGAATGTAATTTCACTTGGGTTCTCTAAGCAAGAAAAACAAACTCTTTGTTTTATGCTTTATGTAGTGTAATTAAAGGAATTAAATGCGAATAAAAGATTTTATTATAGTCTTGAATGTATTAATTTCAACAAGTTATGCTCTGGAAAATAAAATGATACTAAGGCTTGGGTAATAACAATCATACTGCCAAAACTTGCACTGAATGATACAGTAGTTATGCCATTGGCAAATGTCTACATTCTATTGTGTGAAAGTGGCCCTTCTGTGAATTCGGCTGTAGTATTTTGTCCCACCCAAAATTCACTTTTCTACGACATGAAACCAGTCCTTGAGAGGGTGAATTCAGACACAATCCACATAGTGTTCAAAGCAAATGAAATATTTTTATATCCAATCCCAGTGAAATATGACACACGTAGTTGGTCAATACCAAATTGGAAACATCAAAAAAGTGTTGTTAACTATAGGAGTTGTGGTAACATAATCTTGATTAACCAATTTTTTCCCATAATGTTCACAACTGCATTGTAATATTACATATATATGTATTTATATTTATTTATATATTTAATGCGTATACTGTTAGTTAA
>PNEQ01117880.1:12093-53444 GCA_003012365.1 Medauroidea extradentata
TATATATATATATATATATATATATATATATATATATATATATATATATATATATATATATATATATATATATATATATATATCGCCTTTTTGAAATTCTGAGCAGAAAAATATTAAATCTGCAATTATAACTCAAATTTTATTTACTTTACACTACAGTACAGACATGGTGAGTGAGAGATTTTGGTCAGCGCTTAACATCGAGGTCTTTAGCGCTGTTGAGGGGTGACATGAGGTGGGCATGGAGCAGTACCGGAATTAAAGGGCGGGGGAAACGGGAGATCCCCGAGAAAACCCGCGGACAAACGGCATCATCCGGCACGATTCCCACATGCGAAAATCCGGGGACCGACCCCGCTGAGAAACGAGCCCGGATCGCCTAGGTTGGAGGCGAATGGTCTGACCATTCGGCCACTGCGGCCCCCACAAACATGGAGATAGAGTTGGTAACGTGTAATTTGGTCGCAATCTCTCAGACAAATGAAGAGTATAAAAAATTATTCCCAACTAATAGAGTCATAATTATATGAGGTGTTAAAATAAAAGTGAAGTAAGTCACTAATTAGAATACATTGTGGTTATTGAATATTGGCTTTACTTGTATGCCCCATGTTAAATATAAAGTGAGTTAAGTCAGGGCTGCGTTAACATATTGGAAAATCGTTTTATGAGTACCTACAAAAACACTTTCTTCTGAAAAACTAAGCAATCATGACTTTCTTCACTTTCATTCTAACTTCCTCATGTTACTAGCTCAATCGCCATAATCGAATTGTGAAGTGTACGGATAATATAATTTGTAGCATAGTCGCAAATTTTACTTTTTTCTTTCAGAGCTTCAAAAAAGTAACGTGTAAGCAATTACATAAATGTAAAAAGCTAAGAAATTTGAGACTGTTATTGTATAGACTCTAAATTGTCCACAAGAACTTAAATTTTCAAGCATGTTATGATGAAAGAATTTATGTGCCAGCAAAGCACCTGTTTCAACATATTTCTGCTTCCACCGAATACAGTATAAAAAATTGCAATAATTGCATTATACAAACAATTTATAGTACACTGACAAATACAAGTCAGCCTAACAGCTTGTGTGTAGTTGATAGCAATATTTGTAACACTGTAAAATAAATTGTACAAAACCAGTAACATTAAAAATTTTTAAGATAACATAAAATGTTTTACTTTCCAGACAATATTAAACGTTTTCGTGATTTAATAAAATACGAACCGTTTCCATTACTTGTTAAACTCACCGAGTACCAAGAAACTATCTCCACAAGTACAAATATAAATTATATTCTAAATTTATCAAAAAAATCTACAAGGAAAATTAGTTACTAACCACAACATTACAAAAAACTTATAAATGTCTAAAATAACCTAAAATCCTGGTGTTTAATATGTGAAGAAACTATCTGCAAAAGAAGTACAAATATGCGATCTGTTTTAAAAAATTCAAAGAAGGCACATTCAAAACTAAATTGCAATAAATTTTGCATACATTAATAACCCATGCGTTGTTATTTTATACGCAAATAATTATCTGCATAACAGAAGTACAAATACACATACAGAGCTTGATTTTTAACATCAAAAGAAAAAAGTATATTCAAGCAATACATATAATATGAATTAAAATCTGTTAAAAAAGCGTACCTGCTAAATGATATTGGTGTCACTTTGACTGCTTTTTCATTACAGCCGTAGACAACACATTTCTGGACCATTTTTACAATACGCTGCAGCAAATTCAAATGGCATTCAAATGAAAACAGGCCACAATCAGCTGTTTAGGGAGCGAAGTTGTTTTTGCCTCAATATTTTTGCGGCATACTGTGCCTACCTATATCTATGTCTACGAATGTGAGAATGATCACTTGTTTCTTTTTGCCAACATACTTATAAATAAAACCTTTTTGGACTGTAGCTTATACATGCGAAAGAATTATCACGGCCTGCCTTTAAGCATTGTTTAAAGTTTGTGCTGTGGGAGGGGTAGGGTTACGGGTTCGTATCCCGTGCAAGACATTGCAAATGGGAATTACTATGACATCATACGAGCATATTGCGCGCGCTCTTTACACTAAGCTAAGACAACTTATAGTTCACTGTTATTGACTACGCTAGCTGTTAAATGCCTTCATCACATATTTTATCCAGAGTTACTGTTTACATTACATAATTTCACGCGGGCAAAGCCGCAGCCGGCCAGCTAGTTCTAATATATTTGTGTCAAAGGTAAAAGAGTGTAGAAATTTTTGATATCACAAAAATGGTAGTTCAAAAAAAATATTTTCAAAATTACTCTAAAACTATTGGTCATGACCTTAACGCACGTTTTATTATTGAAAATAAAGCCGTCCTGTCGTTCCTCACACGCGCCTAAAACTTATTGAGAATTTGTAAACTCAACAAGCAAATCGGATACAAAACAAATTACCGTTTTGAAACACAGAAGGAAAGTGTATAGTTCTAAACACATATTACCTTTTTGTTACATGTGTCTCGCTGCATTTGTTTTTGTTAAATTTATATTATATACTGTCCTATCTTGAGAGGAACTACTCCTTACTTAGCTTTAAAATAATATGATTTTATTTAGCCTTTAAGAAACTAAAAAAAAAAAAATTTGAAAGTCCCGCTACAAAGATTTTGGCTCATGTAGTTCGGAAAGTCGCCGGTAGTCGCGGTAGTATCTGCCGTGCGCCCAAGTATTTCAACGTCTCATTCATATACAGCAGCACATATAGGAGTCTGTCTCTTCTCACATAAAGTTCTCGATAAGGTTGAGGAAATCTGAATGAGAAGTTCCTGAATCTTCGGAAAAGCGGTATCTCGTCACACTTGTTTGCATTTATGGCAATGTAGTGGGCGTGGCATTTTTATGTAAATATTTAGCACGAGGAGCTGAATGTTGTTATCAACATCCTGCATATATTTATGCGGAAATTACATGATTTGTAATATTATTCAATGTTATTCTGTGGTAATAATTTGGGTTGTGCAAGTGAGAAGTGACGGGTGTTTGTATGAACCAACTTTAATTGTGTACTTACATATCTTCAAGTAAACTGATTTTTGATTAAGCCCAACTTATATTGAGCAAAGTCGTCGTGAAACTTAATAAAAAAATTGGCATGTCTAAAGTGTTAAAACAGTAATTTTCAATATTTGCCACGGAAGTTGAAACATAATTAACTGAAGGGACATTTTTTTGGCTTAGCAGAAACTTTTTAAGTTGTGTTAGTGTTACGTAGCTTACAGTACACATGGGCTTGCGGATGGGCACTCGACCGGTGACAAACACTTTATAAATATTCACTAAACCTTCCTCTCCACACCCTCCCGGGATTGCCTCACCCCCTTAACTGTCATCAACTCCTCTCTCAAAACATTGCACTCCTTAACTGTTCTCACAAGCACAGGTACTGTCCCTCTAATGGACGAATTGAAAAGAGGCGGAGCTTCAATCAGGTGTGGATACAGCAGCCGAACATAACCTTCATTTAGCTGTTTGGCATCACATGTCCCGTGATGGGATGTACGTCAAGTGAATTAATTATTTGTTTGGAATTTGCCGTTTTTTTTTTCAGGTAAACATTAATCTTATGTATTTGCGTATCTTAAACATGAAATTGAAACCAATATTTTTTACCCTTGCATGCAAATCTATGAATGCGCAACATTTTTGCTTTCTGCAATTATCTACTAACAAATCAACCTGTTTGTAAACAAGCTTTGTTTCCCACAGTACTTTTCCCCTGCGGTGACGTCAGGGGGCGTGTACTTCAAGTCGTCCATTCCGTATTCCAAGCTCTGTAAAGCATTCTGCTATTCGTACCTCTATCCCTGTGAAAACCCTTAATTAGGTACTTAACTTCTCCCACTCTGTTCACTACTTTATATATCCTGGCCAATATTTCCACTCTTTGCTTGTCCTTCATTGAGCTCTAACGTACTTCTCCAATGACTCCTTTCAAGATTCTTCCCAGTATTATTTTCTAAGGCCCTTCTACTCTTTGCCACTAATCTCTCAGTTTGTTTCCTACATCAAAGGTCCCCCTGAATTATCACCTCCAGGTACTTATATTCAGTAGCTTTCCTTATCTCATGCCTGTCATTTATACATGGCTTTTTGTCTCTCCCTCATCTTTGTGAACCTTACTGTCTTTGTCTTCTTAACATTTATTTTCATTTTATTCCTGTCCGTAATACACAATCATTTGCAATCTCACTTTACCAGTCACCATTGCTACCAGATCATTTACCATGACGGCAAACAACACAGGACCAAGAACACTACCCTGCAGAACTGCCTTCATCTGAAAAAGACTTCCCCACTTTCAGCCTCCCTGTTCATCCCTACAGGAAGTCTCCTGTCCGGCGACCACCCCCTTGCTCTCCAGTAGATGGTACTCTTTCTTCATCAGTATTACATGAGGAACCTTACCAGAGGCCGTATCTAAATCTATGAAACAGGAATCCACCCTTCTGAGAGGCCGCGCCTATATAGCCGGGTCCGCAGTGACACTATGTCAGACGGGAAACCACTGACGTCATCATAAACGTCATGTCAGGAGAGGGCAGTAAAGACTTGCTATCCAGTTCAAAAAGAACTTGCCAACTCTTTATTTCTCCACTCAGTCCCACAGAAAAAAAATAAAGAAAAGTAGAATATTGCAATTTTTATGGCCTGTACTGTTCTTGTGCATTATTTAATTGGTATTGTATCTACAGTCCACAAACTATAAAATGTTGTAGCAGTACTGTAATCCATACAACGTAATTTATATTATTTTCTCAAGCAAACACAGTGCTGAACCACATGAGACAAAAACAGTGTACGTTTCAAGAAAAAATTATTACTGTTTATCTATGTGTATAGTAGAGCCTAGAGACACTCCATCGATACTTTTGAGGCAAGAGCATAAGTTCCAACATTGGTTTTCAGTTTTGTTTTTGGAGAAAAATGTCGGCATATAAGTTGTTAATGTGTGTGTTGTTGCAAGTAATTAACAGTAGGTACCCTAATGTAGTTATTGTGTGCGTTTTTTATACAAAAATTCTCATCTGTTTTCCACCAATCCAACAAGTCATAAATTTGAATTTATCTGACACTGTACTATTTCGAGTGAGTGATTCTGGTAAGTGCTTAACATCGAGGTGATCAGCGCTGGGTGAAGGGTGACATGAGGTGAGTATGGAGCAGCGCCAGAATGAAAGGGCGGGGGGAAACAAGTGATCCTCCAGAAAACCCGCCAACCACGGTATCATCCAGTGTAGTTCCCACAAGCGAAAATCCCGCCCTGCCAGGAATGTAACCCGGATCACCTTGGAGGGCGAGTGGTCTAACCACTCAGCCACTGCAACCCTGTAATATTTTGAGTTTTCAATACTGTTCATCCCATTACACTGCCAATTTATATCTTCTTCGCAAGTTCTAGAAGGGAGAACCAGGGTTTCGGAAAGTATATGTGATTGCAACTGGTAATTATCTCATTACAGGTAAGATGTGTGCTACATAAAATATGGAAATAATTTTTATTTCACATTTATATGTTTTACTTGGCTACTGTATCCTCAGGAAAAGTGTAGTTGGAATACACATTATATATGTGTGCAAAAGTAAATAGTTGCAGTGTTCCAGTGAGAGTACTGTAATACCAAAAATAATTTACATACAGGTAGTTCGGGATAAAGTGAGCACTCAGAGAAGCCCTGCTAAACTTCTATTTTCAGCCAATTCAAATTTTTTTGCACGTAACGGCTAACTACGCGACATGTCTAACCTCTCTGTACACGTCACTTTATGTTTATGAGTGTAAGATAAATTGTGCAGTCAGTATGAATCTATACAGTTTAATAAAAAAAAATTATTTATTACATAAAATACAATTACGTTGATTTCGGTTGATTCAATTTCTGTATTGTTGTACTTAAATAGGATAACACACGGAACTATATTGCACAGTTACGCTGCCAACCAAACTAGCTATAAGGCAACTATAGTTAATGCTGAACTGTATGCAGTAACGGCTAGTGATATTTTTCAAAAGTTACATTTTTAGTGTTCACTTTATTCCGAATGACCTGTACACAGATTCAGCTTTGTATCAAGCATTGCCAAATAGCCTACATATTGTAGATTTCAGTGTTTGGACCCTGACAGGCCATGCTTAGGAAGTAGGTGAAGGATAGAAATTACTGGAGTAGGTAACTGTGACTTGGGTTACATATTTTTGAAGGGCCAAGGAAGTAAGTGATGGGATACACAAAACTTACCACCGGGGTGGTCACCCAATGGCAGATTAATTTTATTAGATACCTTGTTCAATTTGGTCCCCCTGCCATTTCCCGCTTTTTTTTTTCAAGATTATACTGGTTGGTAATTTATTACACTCTTATCTCTACCAAAGTGTTGCAATAAATATCAAGGTAGTCAAAGTGTGTATGGCAAGTTAATGTTTTCTGGGGTAAGGTTGAGTGGATACATTATTGAACACGTATGTGCTAGAAGGTGAATGTAAGCAGGATAAATTCATTATTTTCAGAAGAGATAAGGAAGAAAGGAGAGGTGGAATAATGGTGTGTGTAAGGGATGTATTAGTAGGTTGGTGGAATGGATTAGTAAGAAGAGGAAGTGACAGAAGTATAAGGGACATGAAGTATCACAGTACTGGCAGCACACAGGTCATCGGGGCTAGGGTGGGATATTATTGAGGTGATAAAGAACAGGATTGATACTCAAGGACAGGCAGTGGGTTGTTGTAGCAATATGCTGGGTGTACAGTGGAATGAGAGAGCAGAAGGGATGAGTAATGTGATGCAGAGAATGGCAGCGCAGTTAGTGAGCAGCGGTTTGCGTGCAGTAGAGGAACCCACTAGATGAATTGAAGAGGGGGAGGGGTCCGTACTAGATGTGTTAGGCCTGGGAATGCTATTATTAATGTGGCAGTACCTGAATGGATCAGTGACCATGATATTCCAGTTTTGGAGTTGAAGATTGGGGGAGGGGGTGAAATGGCTGAGGAGGTTAGTGATAGAGTGGTGTGGTAGTATGGGCGAGGAGATGAGTTGGGAGCAATACTTTTTCTAAGGTACAGGTTTGAGAACTGGCCTAAAAGGGAGAGTATAGAAATCTTACGTATCCTAGTGAATTTAATGAAAAAATGTGAGAATATGGTAACATTTATACCATGGAAGAGGATTGGTGATGGGGGAGGATGGGATCCATCGTGAATGGGATATAAAGAAATTAAAAAGGAAGTGCAGGCAGATGGATGCAAAATGGAGGAATGACGGGATGGCAAGAACTAAGGAAGGGATGAGACGGATGGGTAGAGAGATAGAACGAAAGTTTGGGCAGGGAATAAATGGTTACCAATATGACAGAAGAGGACAGATGGAATACATGGAGGAAATTGATTATTTTAAGAAGGTAAACTGAGGGACTGAGTAATGCCAAGGTTGAAAGGTGCAGACGAACAAGCTACAACAACTGATAAAAAGTCAAAACAGTACTTATTAGTATTTGAGGAGCAGGATGATTATAGAGTACTGAAGCTGGAGGAGTCCAGGTGTCTCTTAGGAAGCTAACAATTAGGGCTAAAGTGTAGGCAACATGTTCAGATGGTATAGGAAATAGCGCTCTTAAGTTTGGTGGGGGAGAGTTGGTCACATATCTAGCAGTAATATTTCGCAGATCTCTGGAGAAGGAGAAGTTACCACAGGATTGGAAGGAAGCAGCGGTGGTCCCAATATTCAAGCATGGGAATGATAGGGGGAGGCCTGACAGCTACAGACCAGTGAATTTTACACTGAATACTGGGAATATATTGGAGAGACTGGTGGCTCAATATGTAGTGCAGGTTATGAGCGAGAGGAACTGGTTACAGGATTATCAACATGGATTTAGGAAGGGTTATTCATGTAAGAGACAGTTGGCTGGGGTATTAGAGAACTTGGTACAGGCATTTGATAAGGGGAAGCAGGTGTATGCCTGCTTCATTGACTTCGAAAACAAAGTTCATGAATTGCTGGTAGACAAAGTTGTAGTGAGACGTATTGGAGACTTCTCCAGGTGACGGAGATATGGGGCAAAAGTGGAAGACTGCTTATCGCAAGAGGAACAGGTTACATACGGTGTGCCAGAAGGAAGTGTGATGGGCTACTTTTTGTTTTTATGGTAATGACCAACGACATGGGCTTGGACGTGAGTGGCAAAATAATATAGTTTGCACAGAACAGTTTTTTTATATGCATACATGGGTTGAGGGAACAAGATACAGGATGACACTGATAAGACATGATAGAGGACTAAAGAGAATAATATTAAAATAAACATGAAAAAGATAAAGATTGTACGATTTACAAGGAAGAAAGGAGTACAGATGTATACTCATGGTAAGCGGAGCAGATAGAAGAAACGTTCAGAATACGAACACTTTGTTATAATGTTGCAGAGTTACTAAGCGTGGAGACAGAACTGTCTAAACAAATAAGGGTACTGAAGGGAGTTAGTAGTGCAGTGAAAGAAAATGTGTATATTAGTATGTTAAGTGGGCGTAGTACACAGTTCAACGCTAAAAGCATTAAACTATAACTGTAGGCTTATTGAAGCCAATTTGCGAAAATTAAACAATAGCAATCCTAGACAACAGCTTTAGCCAAAGTTTTAAACAAAACTGTTTCCAGTGTTAAAAACTTCTGAGGCACAATCTCTGACGCCGGAACCTCGTGCATTTAACTGCGGCGCAAGAGATCACGCTTAACGAATTAGTAATTCTGGATACATATTGACTCATAAAATTGGCAAATACCATTAATATTTTATCCATACTGGCTTCGAAAAAGGCGTAGAAATCAATTGATGTTTTCAGCGTTTATTTATATACCACACACTTTTAAGGCCAGTATTAAGAGTATGCTGCAGCAGAGTGGGACCCGCATGTTAAATTGGAGGTGTGTAGGAGCTGGAGAAAATGCAAATACAAGCAGTAAGTTGGGCCAAGGATGAATGTAGAAGGTAAGACAGGCTGGTGAGGACGGAGGGAACTTCCGGCCATCAGTGTTGTTGAAGGAAGTGGGTTGGAAATCACTGAGGGAAACGAGAAGAGTGGAGGAGCTGGTAAGTATGTACAAACTAGTGAATGGAGAGAGAAGGCTGGGGTGAGTTAGGCTGTCTGTTAGCAAAAGCAGAATATAGAGAAATATCAGCAAGAAGTTTCAGATTACTAGAAACAGAAGGGTACAGGTATATTATTCACTGGAGTCAAGTTAGCTTATAGTTTTAAAATGGCTGGTTCTCTAATTGCAAGTGAATATGTGTTATTGAATTGTCAGGTAACATTTAAATATAAATCCCCAAGTGTACAAATTACTTTGTGATAGGTCTAACCATAGACAAAGGTTTCAAAGGCCTAACATACACCTAGTTTTTTTTAACAGGAAAAGAACTAAAGTTAAAATATTTTACAGGAAATAGCAATAGATTTTTGCATAGTCAGCTATACTGTAAGCCTACGCAAATCACGTTGCCTCAATGTTGATGTTGATCACTGTCATGTGTATACCTCTACCAAAACAGTTAACAAATACCACGTTATATAGTCGACCTTGTCGGTTACATAATGAAATCGGCCTTAAATAAAGATCTAAATATGTTTAAAATATGCAGTAAATACTTCTCCAAAAAAATTGTTACACAATGCTCACGAGCAACATACGAGTACAGTACTTTTTAATATTTCGAGAGCATATTGACAAATCAAACACCAGTGACTCCCACAACACAGTTTATTGATATAGTGAACATTTATCTTCGTGCCTGATGCCTGAGTGAAACATTTGTTTATCAACAAATTTATTGTCAAAAGGGTTATGTGATGCGAAACGAAACACACGAAAAATAAAACGAAAAAAAATTAATAACTATCCGAAATAGCACGAACTTCGCATTCGGGTATCCTCGGCCTTGTCAAGAACTTTATGTGAGAAGAGACAGACCCCACATATAGTAGTGTTTGATATAACCTTTCAATAACATTGACTTACCAGTCTCCCCGTATATATTGTCTCTGATACTATCTACAAAATTATTCTGTAGTTATTGTTTCAGTGCTCCTTTTTTATGTGGATTGACAACGGGTAACATTTCTGATTATAGACATAAACCTAACACAATTTTATTTACAAATTAGGTACAGTACTCCAATGTATTCCATACGCACAAGGTAGATTGTTGTAATATGCCAACTTGGTATTGTATCTAGAGTGTACTTATGTATACAGAATTGAGCAAATGATCACCGATGACAACGTAAGGGGGCCATCAATTTTATTCAAATGTATGTGTTTCATTGGTTTCTGGTAGCTGCAATCAGCACGGAAAATTGTAGATAAAATTCACTGTAATTGATTATTTCTAGAAAGAGCAATAATTGGGCTCTACCCTTAAATTTGCACATACTACACCTATAGAAATGTGTAAGATAACTAAACAATTAATATCCAAATCATCATATGGTTTTGACGAAATCAGTAGTAAATTACTTAAAAGATGTATTGCTGAAATATCTCAACCGCTCAGTTACATTTTTAATCATTCTGTAAGTGAAGGTGTCTTTCCAGATCAGCTGAAGTTTGCTGTTGTAATACCAATGTATAAGAATAATGAGAAAAATATGGTAGAAAATTATAGGCCAATTTCCTTACTACCTATCTTTTCAAAAAATCTTTGAGAAACTCATATATCAGAGACTTATGACTTACTTTAAAAATAAAAATATCTTATACAAAACACAATATGGCTTTCGAACAGGTATAAGTACCAGCAATGCAATTTTCAACCTAACTTCTCACACTCTAGAGGCATTGAATAATAGAGACCATATCGTGGGGATATTCTGTGACTTAACCAAAGCATTCTGCACTGTAAATAAAATTCCTTAAATGTTTAGGAAGTTATTATCCCAGACGCAGTATGGTACAGTTACCATACTTCCGTCTTGTAAATATGCAAACTTTTACAGTTGTTACAATACAAGTCTGGTAACTTTAGTAAACATTTGACTGTTTTATAAAAAGGTGGAGGAGTGCTACCATGGATGTCTGGGAAACTATTCTACCATACATACTTTCTTAGCGTTCCTATACGCACGTCTGGTGAATTTACAAACTATTTTTAGAGTGTACTGTGTTAGTCACAATATACAACTAAACAAACTGAATCACTGTGAAATAAAGAATGAATCTAATAAACGAACAAAATCCTATTTATCTAATAGAACACAAAGAGTAGCAATAAATAGTAAAGCCAATTCAAGCCCTGCCCTTTCTTATTCTGGTAAACTCCAATATGGTGTACCACAGGGATCTGTGCTTGGGCCTTTACTTTTCTTAATCTTTATAAATGATCTTGCTCTAAATTTACCACATGAAGCAATAGTAACCCTATTTGCAGATGACACAGGTATCCTAGTCAAAAATAAAAATCTACACTTAACTGTAAGATGTAATAGGGTTCTCTCAGATCTAGCCACGTGGTTTTTATCAAATAAGCTTCTACTAAATTATAATAAAACTAACTTTATAAAATTTAGCAGTGCCTTAAATAAATTAGATGACCAATTTAGTATTAGCAATGATGAACAGGACCTCTCAAAGGTCACACAGACAAAATTTTTGGGGCTGCATTTAGACTCTAGTATGCAATGAAAGGAACATATAAACATATGACAGAAATACTAAACACAGCTTGCTTTACTCTGAGGTATTTGTCGGAACTAGTTACCATTAATACATTAAAACAAGTATACCATGTATATTTTCATTCAGTGATGTCCTATAATATTATGTTTTGGGCATCTGCATCATGCAGTATGGAAATCTTTCTCCTTCAAAAATGGGTTCTTAGAATTATGGGTAAAATAAAATCCTCTGAGTCTTGCAGACCCTTATTCAAAAAATTTGGTACCCTAACACTCACTTCACAGTTAATATATTCTGCTCTATCATTTATATCTGATAATGAAAATATATTTACTAAAAACAATAATTTACACTCTCACATCACACGAAGTTCAGTACACCTCCATATCCCATTAAGTAATTTGAAATGATATAAAAAAGAACGTACATACACATGTGTTAAAATTTTCAATAAGTTGCCGGAGGAATTAAAATAATTGTGTTTTAAAAACAGCAAACACTTAAAAAAGAACATAAAAATTTTCCTCAAAGGACATCCATTTTATACTCTTAAGGAATTTTATGATAGTAAATGGTAAATCACACAAGAAGCCATAATGATAAACTAACAAATTATTTGATTAAATGGATTCAGGTTGTGTAGTTTTGTACGAATACAAATATTTTCATTGTAAATAATTATAATTGTAACAACTATAATATCCTGTATAAGTTCTGTGTGAATACGTAAGTTTAATGTTTCAAATTAACATATGCAAAGCACAATAATAATGTAGGCTATATTGTTATATTGTTTTAATTTCTTTATAATTTGTATATTTATTTAACCTGTCTAATGTTTATGCATAAGATGTAAATATGTTCTGTATCTCTACAAATTTGACAAGTTCTACACCCCAATGACTTTGTTATGAAAGGGGTATTACGGAATGATGATTGAATAAATAAATAAAAGAGTAATTCAAATCGTGCCGGGCTCTGTGAAAGCAGTAGATGTTTTAATTAAGTTAGTGTTAGATTAATAATAAAGAAAATATGTAAAATTTTATTGGATTTAGAGGATGATGAAAATGGAGATAAGTGAGTTTCGTCACGCTGCGGGAAGCCGAGGACAGGCCATAATTGTCGGGGGGGGGGGGGGGTGACGAATTTCTGAGGGAAGAGTGCCTCCCTCGCACGCCTAGACAGAGACAGAAATAAGACGCCTGCAACTGTTTACAGCCAGGCAGTTAAATTTAAAATATAAATTAAATACACTTTTAGTTACAAGTAAGGCAATTTATGTACTAGAACAGAAGGGTATGAGCAAAAATATAAATTGGTGATTTTAATTAATAAACTTGACACTATATATGCTTGCAAAGGCCTGAGATTTTTTTTTTTTTTTTTGTCGTCTGTAAACAACGTTTGAATGTAACAGAGTTTCTGATTGGTAGAAGGGAGCTGGAGGTTAGTGTATCCGACTTGGCTTGGAGACGCGGGGTTGAGAGTAGAGAGAAGTATCTCAGAGTTCGAGGCAGACGGACATGTTGCGTCCTCGGGGCTTGGGCTTCGTCTCGCGAAAGTGTCGCCGGCAGAGTAGGGTCCACTCCTGATTGGCTGAAGGGAAGGCCAATCAGAGCAGTCCACATCACATTTGCGAAGGTTTCAGCCAATCAGGGGAGGCTTTTTCTTATTGATCGAATAGGTTTTTTTTTAATTTAATTTTAGTTCATAGATTTTTTTAATTTTAATTTTTTTCTTACATATCCCTTGTAGACTGCTGTGTTTTACTTGTTAAAGAGTGGTGTCCAGGTGTTGCTTAACTTGTATTTAACTTCTTTATCTATATTTGGCGGGTGTTTCCATGTCATTTATTACTTTTCTTACTATTCTTTTTCTGCAACTTCTTGTGCTGGTTATGTTCTCTGAATTTTTAAAGTTAACATTGTGATTAGTGATTAATTAATGTTCTGCTACGGCTGACCTGGGTTCTCATGCTTGAAGTCTCAGATATGTTCCTTGATTCTGGTTGAGATTCTTCTGCCTGTCTGGCCTATGTAGATTAGTCCACAGGAACACGGTACTTTGTAAATGCCAGCAAGTTCTTCGGCTGGAGTTTGGTCTTTCTTTGAGGGTAGAATAGTGGAGAGTTTCCCTTAGGGTTTCTGTATTGTGTAAATATCATTAATTCTTTAAAATTCTAGTCTACATAGGCGAGACAGGCAGAAGAATCTAAACTAGAATCAATGAACATATTTGAGACTTCAAGCATAAGAGCCCCAAGTCAGCTGTAGCAGAACATTAATTCTCACTAAACAAAATGTCAAAATTTAAAACTCTAAGACCATAACTAAAAAACGTAATTACAGGAAAAGACACAAAATATAAATATAGTAGTTGGATGCAAGTTAGGGCAACACTTGGACCCCACTTATTAACAGATATAAGACAACTAAAAAGGGCAATATAAGAAAAAATGAAAACAAAAAATAAAGAAATAAAAATTAAAAGATAAAATAAAAACAGATCTTCGCTCAGTAAGAAAAAGTCTGCTCCAATTGGCCGACGCCTTAGCCAATGGGATTTGACCTGCTCTGATTGACCTTCACTTCAAACAATCAGGAGTGGACCCTTGTCAAAAGCCAAGATAGTAATAGCAACAATGGCCACGAAAGCCTGCAAACATCTCTACTAAGTTAATTCAATTATAATGTTGTGCCAGCCGCACACAGCACAAAAAAAAATTGACATAATGAAGTATATCTAACCATACTTCTGGGAACGTTAAAGTTGAAACAATTATCTCTATGAAGAATAATATAACAGGTATGTTTGAAACTGGGTTACCGTTTACATTTCGTTACTCTTGAAACTTAATAAATGCATAGTTAGTTTCCTACTACTCTACGACTTGTGTGTATGATACCGACATCAATTTTCACAAAAAAATTCATTATATTATAACCAACCGTTAAGAACAGTTTTGAGTAGTGCATAAAAACGGTGTTTTTTTTTTCGCATAAGCCATTGTGAACTATGTTTATTTCAACTGTTTCTGATTTATTTTCTTCCACGTTTCTCTCATCATTTCTCGGCGTGTTCTCTCTTCTTTCTTCCGTCTGTGGTTCCAGGCTTCTTCTTGGGGTTTCAACGGACATTTTTGATATCTTGGAATTTTTTTCTGAGTATCATATCAATCGTTCCTCACTGTCTGGTGGAGTAATTCGAAGTTCATCTTTGTCTCGTTCATGTTTTTTGCACAATGTGTTATCCTTTTTTAATTTAAAAACTGTATTTATTATGATTCTCATTACATTGAGATCACATGACCCAGTGGACAGCCACACGATAATAGTTTACGTGAATTTGAAGAACAAAATTTACGTAAACCACTCAAAAAGTAAGGTAATTTGCGAATCACTACGAAGAACTCACAAAATTAAATAATTCGAAGGGTAGGGCAGGTTCCAACTTATGAATAAAATGATGCATAATGCTGACAGACATGTGAACGTAATGTTCAGGAATAAATTAATAATACTGAATTTAATCAAAACTAAATTACACAGAAATTATTTTCCTTAATAAACTTACAAACGCAAAAACACAAAAGGATAACATGGTGACATTTTATTCACACGACAGTGTGCTCTGTGATGAAACACGAAATTACACGAATTCAGTAAAAAAAAAATTCAATACAAAACTGCTGGTCGTGCAACAATTTTCTTACTGATGACGTCAGAAGCCTTTCACTGGGTATCCAGATCTGACTCTTGGGTCGTACTAGTTGGGATTACTACATGATTCCAGCATTATTTTAGTTACATAAATAAAATTACACTAAGAAATGTTCCCATTACACTTAGGATGCTCTGCATAGAAAAATTTGTAATTTTATAACTGTACGGAACACTGTCCAGCTTTACACACATACATTAATAGCGATTTTCCACAAATAAAATATTTTTCTGTTTTATAGTTGTGCAAGTGCATGTAAAATTACCGATTTTACTGTTTTCGTTACTTGCCCAAAGTAAAAACCAGTCAAACGATACGATTGAAACAATTTAGATGTTACAAAATTACACCTTTGATATTTCACGTTTTTTTTTTAATACAGGTACTCATAGATGTGCTAAAATTTCGGTATACTCAATATTTATTTTCAAAAATACGAACAATTTTTACGTGACAATGCAATGGTGTCATTCGGTACTGTAATAGTTATTAGCCTACTTAGGGTAAGTAGCGAATTGTCAAATCGTACTTTGACACACACTTGTATGAAACCTGTGTAACAGAAAAAAATATAGTATTTTGGGGAAGGTACCATTAATGTAACGTGTAAGAGTTGTATAGTGTTTGGTACAGTTATAATAATAAGCATTCTTCGAGCAAAAGCAGCCTCAAACGTACATTACAATCTACAAAAAAAATTTGAGGTCTAAAAACTCAACGTTTGATTTGTGTTTTTGGACCACTAGAGATGAAATTAGCATGGGTAGACATTTCTGATCCGGGTGAATAGTTTCCAGACACAATTTTTTAAAAAATATAGAAGTGCAGAAGTTATGATCCAACATTTCTGAAATAAAGAGACATATTTACTTAATTTTATTTACATAGTTCAATTTGATAATACCATTGGCCCATTACTGATCAAATTGGACACAAACCCTTATTTCTGCTTCTAACTTCGGAACACTTCATTGCATATAATTCATGTTGTACTGCAAAACATTGAACATGCGGGAATCATTAACACCCCCTCCCCCGTCTTGACGGAAATTGCTACAATTGGCCATCATCGAGAAAATCTTATGTCAATGAATTTTTTTGCATGCGTATTGTAACGCCTGAACCATATATGCAAGCACTGCGACTGTCTTGCAAGGCAATGTATGAAACGAACTGCGTGTTGCAGCGATGTGATTTCGACAGCTTTTATCATTACAAATTTGTAACACGGATGGTGTGTGTTTGTGTGTACACACACGCGCACACACAAATATATACACTATTGAAACACGGCGAGCTCAATTGCACCAGTGGCTCAATCGGTTGAGTCTCAAGTAAAGTTAGTAACACAAGGGGTGAATGAGTGAGAGATTTTGGTCATTGCTTAAGGGGTATGGAAAAGTACGATGTCGAGCGGACGACTGGAATACTCAATTGCCAATAAAATCTGAACTCATCAAAATTCTATGAGATTTTTGTCGAGTAGATATTTTATCAGCGGACGTTTATTTATACAGCAATATATGCTGTAGTAAGCTTTACTTTCGAGTAAAACATTAAAAACTGTTTTTTAGAAAACATATGGGCTCGAAACCACAAAATCCACAAAAATGGAAAACTGTATTTTTTATAATTTGCAATATATTAATATCTAGGCCTCTATAGTAACCAAGTTTCAAAAATACCCGCGTTTTGATTTGAAAATAATTTTACCATCCGAAACTTTCTGCGCGAGAGGTTTACGGATGTTAAAATTACTTTCAAATGAAAACGCAAACATTTTTGAAATTAGGTTGTTATAGATGCCTAGGTATCATATTACAAAGTATAAAAATTACAGTTTTTCAATTCTTCTGTAGACTTTGTGGTTTCAAGCCTTTACGTTTCTTAAAAAAAAAAACCTAAAGTAAAGCATAACTTTAATACCGCACAGTACTGAATAAATAAATTTCCGCTGATAAAATATCTACTCGGCAAAAAAATCGCATCGAATTTTGATGAGTTCAGATTTTATTGGCAATTGAGTATTCCAGTCGTCCGCTCGACATCGTACCCTTCCATACCCCTTAACATCGAAGTGTCTAGCGCTGGTGAAGGGCGACATGAAGTGAGTATGGAGCACCGCCGGAATGAAAGGGCGGGGGAAACGGGAGATCGCCGGAAAAAATCCACCAAAAAATTTACATATGATAAATTCCCGGGATCAATCGCACCGGGAATCGTACCCGGATGGCATCGGTGGGAGGCGAATGGTCTGACCATTCGGCCACCGCGGCCCCATAGTAACACAAGGGTCACCGAATTGATAGCGTGTCAGATATGTTAAGGGTACCCAGGTTTACGTTAAGGCCCCTGTTACACTAGGATGCCATAGCAGCGATGTCGGCATAGCTGCCAGTGCAGAGACATGAAAAATAAAGAGACCTTTCAACCTGGCATCGCCGCCAGTTTTGACGAAGGAACGCCAGCTAGGGTTAGCAGGAACAATGTATGCAAGACTTGACGCCAGAGTTGACACTGGACGAAAGGTCGTGGGCTCCCCAAAGAGTGTGGAAGTAATAGATTAAAGTGCCATGCTATTAGATGGTTTGTTCTGGGCAAGCGAGTTAAGAGATTTTGGTCAGCACTCAAAGATGCTCTGCACCTAAAAATTCGTAATTTTATAATTGTACCAAACACTGTCCAACTCTTACGTATTGCATTAATCGTAATTTCCCACAAATAAAATAAATTTCGTTTCAATAGTTTTCGTACAAGCGCATGTCAAAGTAGCGATTTGACTATTTTAGCAACTTACCCAAAGTAAAAACTATTCAAAATATACAAATGAAATTACATATAGGGAAAGGAAATGTACTAAGCTACAGAATTACACCTTTTATTTATTTTACGTAAAAATTATGTGTATTAAAAATATATCCTTCAACGTAACCAAAATGATTTTACGTGAAATAACAAAGAGTGATTCTGTAGCTTACTTACGTATCGTTTGAATAGTTTTCACTTTGAGTAAATAGCGAAAATGATAGAATTCCTCATTTGTCATGCGTTTGCACGATAAATATGAAAGAGAAAAATATTTCATTTGTGGGAAATCATTATTAACGTAATATAAAAGAGTAGTGTTTGACACAGTTATAAAATTACGAAATGTTCTGTGCAGAGCAGTCTTTAGTGCTAGTGAGGGGTGTGTGATTATGGAGCAGCGCCGGAATGAAGCGGCAGGGGAAACAGGGGTTCCCCGAGAAAACCAGCCAACCAGCGGCTTTGTCTGGCACGATCCCCAAATGCGAAAATCCGGGGACCAACCCCACCGGGAATCGAACCCAGATCACCTCGGCGAGAGGCGAGTGCTCTATCCATTGCGCCAACCACGGCCCAGGTCTGCGCAAGCGCGAGTCGCGGAGCAGCACCTGTATTTATTTTCATTAGTTACTTACATTAACAAAACCGTCCTATGAACACAGAAAAGCATTTTTTTTATATAATTTAAACCAATCAGAACTTGTGTAACCTAATATAAACTAATTTGAACTAACCTAAACTAATTGTCTCTGGGAAATGGGAAAGGAGCGGAAAGGAGAAGTGCGCAGAACTGATGCGAATAAGACAACGAACAGCCACTAGGACGAGGCTGTTAGAAGAGTCCACCGCCACTTTAGACACTGACGTCGCTGCCATGTCCATGTCATCCCAGTATGACAGGACTCTTAATTCTACTACAGGTTAGGAAAATCAAGGTAGTTAGTTTGACGAGGAATAATTAGCTACTGCCGCTAGTTACGCTGGTATCGGTAACGGGGCTATAAACCATGCGTCATTACCAGTTTAGAAGCTTTCGTAATAGTAAAAGTAAATTTATTTTTAAAATAAAATTAAAAGTTGTTTATGACTTTGTTCTTTAGCAAAAAATTTAAATTAAGAGGATTTCCTCTTTATATAGCAAAGTTCTCTGAACACAGCACAACCAGTGATAAAATTAAAATATCAAAGGATATTAAACTACAACACAGTAGTTTTCGCAGAAATGATTTAACTTAGATTAATAGCTGTATACTAGTAACATATAAGCCTCTGGAAAACACAAAAGAAATAATTAAAAATACGAGTGAACAAAATGTTTTTTATTGTTATGCAATTGACTATTTTCACTCAATGTTGGTAATACCAATGTACAGACCACCAAGCAGTTAACTAAGATAAATTTTTTAGAGAGACTGGAATAAATATTGACGCCGGCACACAAGCAAAACATAAAAAACTATTCTATGTGGAGATCGAAATACAGATGTTTAAAACAGCAAATGAATTACCACACCTAGAAAACATCCTACATCCATACAGCATGGAAAATAAATTTGATGACTTTACGCGGCACACGAAGTATACTGTTCACGCGCCAGCTGTGTATCTCTGGCGGGTATGTTTATCGCCCGTATATATATATATATATATATATATATATATATATATATATATATACACACATATATATACACACATATATATACACATACACACATAACACAACGAGGTCCAATAGCGTGCGATGCACATGCTAGCCGCAGTAACTTCATAAGTTAGAACGTGTTTGATACTGTGTTACTGAAGCGTTCGTACTATGTCATCGGTAAAACAGATCCGTTCTTAACACAAACCCAGTATTGATCGATCATGCACGGTTCTTCAAATTCACACCAGACGTAAGGTGTAGGGGCTTATATGAATAAAAAAAAAAAAAAACAGGAGAAATTTCAATCGTGAAAATCATAATACGTAGCTTCAACTACAAATGACATTCAGAATAATAATCGCAAATTATTTTAAAAATTATTAGAACTAGAAATATTTTTAAAAATACATTTAAGCAAAACTAAAATGAATAATTTCCAAAAACTAAAACGGTAAAACAACGTAACACCAAAAAGGTGGCAAACCAGAACGGATTAGCCGAGGAATAATGACTTAGAGTAAAAAACTGAAGAATCTATATTAAATTAGTAAACACACGAAAAATAAAGAACTAATGGAAATATATCATAAACATAAAACAGTACATCGTAATGGAGTTAGAGCTGCAAAAACATTTACAAATAATAAAAGTAGACAGCCAAGGGCATTATGGAAAATAATAAATAACAGTTCGAGAAACGTAAAACACCAAGCCGGAAACCAAAAACATTAAATTATAAACAATAACACAAATAAAAACCTTCTATGTAGACAGAAAACTGCTGATTCTTTCAACCTGTACTATGAAAACGTCAGCAACAATCTTAAATCTAAAAATACCTTTCCTCTAAACAAAATTAGGTTGAACGACTTGAACCAGAAGGCAAATATACCATAATTTTAACTACGCCAAAAGAAGTTAATACAATTATTAATTAAAAATTAAGACATATATGGTGTATTAAATTCTACTTTAAAAGTCTGTTACAAAAGCATTGTTCAGATGCTGCAATTCTTAATTAATCAGTTCATTAAACAAGGTTATTTCTACGACAGATTGAAACAGCAAAGATGTTACAAATTTCAAAAAAGGAGACAGAAATAATGTATAGAAAATTATAGACCAATATGTTTCCCATATTTTCAAAAAATACTTGGACGATTAAATCACAGTATGTTAATAAAGTACTACTTACACGATTGTAAATTGTTATGCAAAGAGCAAAGTGGTTAAAAATAAAAAATGTCGCCAACAGTTTTCCAACTAGCAAAACCTATGGTAGAAACCCTTTTTGTAAAACACACATATGGAGTCTTCTGCGACTTGTCAAAGGCCTTTGATCTTATTGGATCATAATATATTTTAAACGAATTAGCTAACCTAGCATTCTTGGTACAGCACACACCTTACCTGAGACTTATCTATCCAACAGGAAACAAGTTGTAGAGATTAGTGGCGATAATAACAAAGTTGTTTCAGACTGAAAAATAATTAAGACAGGGATCCTACAGGATAATAGTATCTCGAGCCTGCTGCGCTGGTATCGTATACCTACGTACGTAATTTTGTAAAAACACATAAACAATAACTAATTTCAGACACCAGATTCACAATGACATACAATAAGGTAGAATCTATACCAGATTTACAATGACAGACAATAAGGTAGTAACGCTGAAAAATAATAACATATGTTTTAAAAAACGGTATACAACTGGTTGCTAAATAATAGACTAATACTTGATGAGGGGGAAAACATTATTAATGCAGTTTATTAACACCGGAAGGGACAACGCACAAATCGTAAATGAATACAACACAATTGCAGATTCCCGAAAGTTACAGATGGCTTTATGCCTACTTCCATTCAGACATGTATTGATTGTATTTTGGCAATGCAAAAGCTACAGAATGAAAAATTTTCTGATACAAATAAAAAAGCATCGAGCATAATGCCAAACGTCAAAAACTTCATGCAATACGCTCTCTACATCAAATAAAAAAAAAAAACTCTATAATGAATAGATAATAAATGTACAAAAATGTGTGAAACAAAATACAGATCACAACTCACAAAATTAACATATACATACACATCAAACGAAATAGGGTGCAAAGGTATCGAAGGTCACTCTTTACCTCCTGACAGACACTCTCAGAGGTGAAGTCCATTGCATATGTCAAGAGTAGTTTCACAAGAATCCCGTGAGTAATTATTTTTGGCTTTAACCGGTCGGAAAGGCTGCATTTAGCCATTTTGAGGGGCTTTAAAATTAATTTTGGAACTGTCGTGATGTTTCTAAACTTTCTTTCCGCCATAGTTTGAAGTATATTTTTTGTACATTGACACAATGGGCACATGTGGAGTAGTTTCGTAGAAAACGTATTTACGAAAACACTGCAACGCATTTTACGCGCGTGGTAGGCGGCGCCCTTAAGTTGTGTGGTGTACAACAGAACAACAGTTTCATGTAGAAAAAATAATTTTACAAATGATTATGCTCAATAAAATAAAATTACCAAAACGAACACTAGAAAAAATGTTAGTACATTTTAATGAGTTCATACAAGATAGTTTTTTTGTTGGTGCTCAAAACCTATGTAAGCCATTGACTTTATTCAAGTATAACTTCAATGTGTACGGATATAGTAAATATTCTTAGCAATGATAAAACATTTAAATTAGTTAACATATAACCTAGCAAACATTGTACACATTTATAGTGCAACTTAAATAAATTATTTGTGGTAATGAACATGCCATTGAACGTACAACTTTGGCGAACCCTATTTTCAAAGAACCTAAGGTTCAAATTACTGAATCGACAGGAAAAAAAAGCCATACATGTTACAACAATCTTTATTAATTTTGTGGCACCTTCGACGACTCCAGCGCAACTGGCAAAGTTATCCCTTGCCAAGCTCGTCCGTATGAAACTTAAATGAAGAATACGTTTATAATTTATTATACTGGAATCATATAAGCGCGAAAGAAGAGATACGACCACCGCGACATGAAAAACAAAACACTTTCGCCAGTTAGCACCGAGGTTTCGGTGTTGTCAGCTCGACAGAAACGTCGGACACGATTCGAATTCCGAACAGAAATTATATCCATTTAATTCGATTCAGAGTTTAAATGTGCGCCCACATGTTGGTGAAACTAGTTATTTTGCCATAGTAAATTTCGTTTATTTATATTAAGAGAGATTTCCGTTGGTTACCATAAGCAAATCAAAACCTTATTTTAAGCAAACATTTATGCATTTACTTCCTCATTTCGGAATACCAATACGTATTTTAAATATACTACAAATAAACGAAAATTAAATAAATAAAAACTGAAATACTGTAGACATCTGTGGCAGTCGTACTAAAGGTTAGTGAACTATTTAGCTACATGTAATATTCTTTTTGGTATTTGTCGCGCGGCAGCCAAACTAGTGTTCGCGATAACGAAAATGTTCAGCGTCTCGTCGCTTTTCTCGTGTCGCTCTGTCGCGCCTAAGTGATCCCACCATTACACACCACTGACCGTGGAGTGTACCTACCCTTACAAGTGTAACAGTTCTACAGACATGCATAAGCATCGCATGCCCTCAAACACTTCTGCACCCAAATATTCATACTTATATCCATTTTCACAATTTTCAGGGGCATGAAAATAAATTTTACAGATAAACGAAGGAGCTGGAAGGAGTATACACGCGTGTAACGTTCTATGGATGTTATTTCTAAGCAAACACTACTTACGCACGATGAGCAGTTTTCGAAAATGTTCGACGCTCAGAAAACGCGCTGTTCGGCGGCCTGGGCGGACGGCCACCTTAACAATTCGCCCTCTATCAAATACTGCAAGGTGGTCAGTCCTCCTTACATTGGATGTGTTTCAGAGACTCACGTGCGCTCCGCACACAGCTTGGTTCTCCGGACGTTAATATTACCAGCATTATTTAGCGGTATTAGCGCTCCTCCGTAGCGACAGCCTTACTACAAGACAGCCAATTTTAGCCTTGAATCAGTTGCAATATTACCAGCGGCGGGGCTCGATACCACACATCAACAATCTCAATTTTCACCGATATCCCTTTAATTTATCATTTCTTCAGTAGCAGGAGCCGCGGTGGACGAAAGCTTCCAATCCCCTCCTCGGCCAAGGTAGCTCAGTTGGTAGAGCGAGCGACTTTTGTGCGAGAGGTTCGATTTCTAATTACGGCTGGGTGTCAAATTGTCTTCGTCTAAACTGATCTTAACTCGCCTCACAAAACTTGTCTCTAAAAATTACTCCGGAATACTCAAGTGTGTCCGTCAACTTAATTAAAGAAGAGAATGCTTGGCGTATAAGCGTGGTGGAAGCCCAAACATTTTTAGGAACCGCCCCCATAATAGATCTCTCGCCTCCTATCTAGGCGATCCGTGTTCGATCCCTGGGTGGGTTCAGCCTAGATTTTTACAAGTAGGAAACGTGGCGGACACTGCCGTTGTCTGGCGGTTTCTCTCGGGGAAATCCCCCCTCCCTCCCAAAAACTTCTCATTCTGTCGCTGCTCCACACTCACCTCACCTCATTCATTCTTCGGGTCGGGGTCGAAGGACGACAGGCCTGTCTCGCTTGTCGAGCAGCCGGGCAACCCTCATTGTGACCCTGCCAGACGTAGTCGATTTTAATTTCTTCCTTCAGTAGCATCGCCCCATTTCATTCCCTTTGCATTCTTGTTGTATCTGTTTCTTTCCATATTGCCTGTTCTTTTATCCCTAAATACTCCTGCCTTATTTTTCTTGCTGTCTTGGGTTACTTTCTTTCGTCTCAACTCTATTTTCACACTAAAGCCACATGTTTATATCATGCCACATTAGTTTCCAAATTTACCGAGTCACGCTTAAGTTTTTTTGAACTATACTTGGGTGGATTTCGCGACATGCTTTAAAACAACAGCACCATAGGTTGCATTTTCCTAAGAGCATGGCGCACATACAAGAACACTTCCTTGGCGAAAGTAGCCCTTTTTATCTACGTACAAAGCACTGTGATATTGTCACAGCAACAATTGTGTGTACTTTTCTGATGAACGGCGCATTCTAGGCGCTTGCAACAAAAGGATTTTTTTTTTCTTTACGAAGTACTGTTCGAATAGACGACATGAAAAGTTCACAACATCTGATGACATAGTAATTATTGCAATATGAGGGTGCTTTCCCCTACCACCTATGAATTCCATAAAAGGGGGACGTTTTAGGGCTGACTGGTGAAGGAAGTAAATAATACTTCAAATCCTAACCTTATTTGATGTATTGAGAAAATACTATTTTTAAACTCAATTTCAAGGTCTCATTACTTCCTTAATTTTCATTTGTCTTTATAAAAGGAATCACCTCCCGGAGTTTGGGCTGTCTGTGTGTATGTATGTCTGTAGTATGTATGTGTAAGTATGTATGTTGGTGAGTGTATGCATGCATGTATGTTTGTGAGTGTATGCAAGCATGTATATGTGTGTATGAATGTATGCATGTATGTGTGTGTGTATACACACGCACACACAGGATATTTCTCAAAAACTTTAAACTTTTGGTAGGTTCCTTAGGGGTCACTACGTGTCAAATCAACACACCCATTTTACCTTACCATTTCAGATTTTAATGACATTTTGCACAGTGGTTGTTTCCCTGCAGGCTTAAATTTTTAGAAAGATATGTCGAACAGTTTTGAAAATATTTCTATGTAAATTTTCGAAACACTAAAAAATTTTACAACAGGCATATTTTTTAATTGCCATAACTCCTCTCCAAATTAAGGGGGATTGATCCCTGTCAGATCGGTTTTACGGCTTTTCTTATAAATCAGGGAATAGACACAGTGTTTTACTTTTTTCACGCTGACAAGGCATAGTTTATTGTTTCATTCACTTTTTGGAATCCATATGGCATTGTTTCTGTTAATGTTGCAGCCTCTGTAGTCGCTCCTGTAAATAAAGCTATTTTTCCTTTTCAGCTGTTTCCCGTTGCAAAATAATGAATACATTACGGTTCCAGCAATTACAGAAAATTAATTAAGTTTGTATCAATACCTTGTCGTGACAAAAATTTTGATACATCGACTGGAACAGAAGTTATCGAGAATAAACAGATAAATCCAAGGTGGTAGGGATCAATACCCCTTAAGCTAGAAAGGCCTGCGAGGTGTCATTTTACAGCAATTTCCATGGCCTTTTATGTTACATGCAACACAATAATTTTTATGACAAAATTTTTAAAACTTTCTTCAAATTTACGTGTTGAAAAAAAAGCATTTTTTAATTTTTCCAAAAAATTCTATAAAATTGTTTGAACAAATGTACCATTATATGCAAAGTTCAAAATAATTAATAATGGGCCTCACCATTAGGCCTAGACTTTATTTTACCAATAGGCAACAAGTTTTTTTAGTTATAATACATTATACTGAAGTAGATATATAAGCATAAAATTGATTAATAATCACTAACAACACAATGATAATCATTCTAGTGCTACACTAATGCGTGTCTCTGATACAGGCTTTAAAGATAAGTTCAGATAACCATCCAACTGCTGTGAATCCCCCTTGCTTTACCTTAGAATTACTCTAGCTCTGGGATCACCCTAGCGTTGCTTTGGGATACACATAGCTCTGATTCCTCTTGCTTTGCTTTAGAACAGCCGTTTTGATACTGTGGTTTTGGCTAGTTTATGAAATGAGCCTGTATTGTTCTGATGTACTGTAGTAGCAAAGTTATTAGTAAAATTGTCAGAGCTATGTCTGTCAAAAAATTAATATTTAATTTGTATTATCATAGGAGTTCATGCTTTCGGAATTGAGAATATTGATGTTCTTTTTTCAAACAAATAATGTGTTCACCATGACAGTGATTAAAAATCACTGGAAATGTAAGAAATGGCTCACAGTGAACGGTTTTTGAAGTTAATGTGTTTAAATCCACTGAAAAAAATTTACCATACTAGGGACAAAAATTAATGCATGCTGCAAGTTGGATGTGCAGGTTGTTTCCTGAATTGCCAAAAGAAGCGAAACTATGTGATAGCTGTAGACTAGAAATTGCAACATTAAAAAAATAAAATTAAAAAAAAAACTGTTGGTTCTCTTCTGCTCACAAGGATAAGGGAAGAAGTTCAGATTCTGATATCTTAGATCCCAGTTTTTGTGCAACCTCAGAGGTAACTGGTCCATTAAACATTTCGTTGAAAGGGCTAAGAGAATATCCTCATGATACTAAAAAATTTAAATCAAAAAGTTATGCAATAATAAAAGTGAAAAAAACAAAACAATTAAAACAAACTTTTTGAGTTACAGATGATTTTTCTGATAATAATAGTGAATATTTAGAGAAATTAGTTTTGGAAAACCTTAAAGCAAAAAATTTTTTATTCTACTAGTAGGAGCAAAAAGCTAATTATATTAACTAGTTCACCACCAAATCGGGGAGTAAGAAAAATAATGTGTGTGTTTAGAGCGCCAAATTACAAAATACGACAGTCAAAAAAATTCCTGGCCGAAAAAGAAATGTTGGAAAGTCCTAACTCCAAATCAGGTAAAAACCTCTCTGAAAAAATAGTTAATGCTGTCCATTTATTTTTTGAAAATGATGACGTCATTAGAGCGATGTCTGGTGTTAAAGACTGCATAACAGTTACTCAACCAAATAGTATTAAATTTAAAACTTCAATAAGACTTATTTTGTGCAAATCTGAAAGAGGGATACACATTATTCAAGGAGATATGTCCAAACATCAAAATAGGTTTTTCAAAATTTGTCGAGGTTCGCCCAAAGCATTGTATTTTAGCAGGTTCTAGTGGCATACATGCAGTGTGTACACACACAATCCATTAAAATGTTAACTTCATTGAAAATGAAATATTACGTAATTTAACAAATGGAAAACTAAAAACCAACAATGATTGCCTACCAAAAATGGTATGCAATCCCCCAACAATAGATTGCAATATGGGAAATGGTAAGCTACCTATTGTCCAGGTAATTAAGCAATACGGACTGTCCTTGAGAAGTCATTTGAAGAGCACAGCATGGTTGTACAAGATAAAGCCCACACTTAAAAAAGGAGGGGGAGAGTTCCAAATTTTGGAAGCGTAATGTTGTTCACATACTGATTATTAATGTAATCACTGGTATGGACAGCTATGGAACTCCGTAAGTCAGCAAAACAAACTACTTTAATATAACAGAAATAAAAAATACTCAGAAGGACAACAACAATAAGGAAATATGGGATAGTGTCCAGTCCAGCCACAATCATTATGTTTCAATCTCCATGTAAGTGTGGTATTAATAGGTAAAACGAACTAAAATTACAAGAACATTTTGGGTGGAGGCTGGCAATATTTTGGATTCACCACTGGATGAAAGAAATGAAATTTTATTGAATACATATTTCACAGTTACACTAATTGCCAAGAAAATTATTGAAATGTCCTGCCATAGCCTGTCAAAGTAAGAAACAATAAGTTAAGACTACTAATCAATGGGTACAAGGAAAACATTTTAAACGACTGAATTATTTACGAAGCATTTTGGGTCCCAACATCTTCATAAATCTGATTAGGAACTTCAAAATTATTTTGCGTGTAATTTTAAAAACAAGCTCTTTTTATAAACAAACAAAAAGCTGAAAAGCCACTATTACGTAAGAGCCACCCTGACCACAGACCGTAAACTCTAAGAAAATATATAAAAATAATAACATACAAATAAAACTTAAAAAATAAAAGCCTCACATAAATATTTACAGGGAGAATTCAAACTTAATGAGATTACAATCAACTAACACAAAGGCGAAATTATTTTCATAAATAAATGTCACTGATATTTATGTTAAAAAATTAAGAAGGCACTTTATACTGCTGCCAAAAAAAATACTTTGTCACTTAGCGAAAAAACAGGACCAAAAACGTTTCCGCGAACATCATATTACAACAAAAAACACAAATGAAATTTTGTGTACCGTTCCGACTTACACTGTATTTAAAAAAATCTCATTGCCTGTGCCGTACTATTTCTGATACTGATTTCCAAAATGTTGCATTTATTACTTGTAAAGAAATATTATATTGCTAGGTCTGGTAGTTAGGAAGTTTCCATCGCTAGCTGAAAGGAGACGAAATGATTGACTTTAATAGGCATGTGTGCGACGTCCAACGACCCGGCACTCCCTGCTCTCGTAATTTTTCTTGCATGACAATTGGCATTGACGGAGATTCTTTGTCTGCTGAGGAAACAGAGGTTAATATATTCGTCTGGGTTGCATTAGCAATGCTAAGTGATGTTAGATGTCTGGTAGTGATAGAATATTGACACATCAAGGTTTTCAGTTTATATATAGTTTTCGAATCCCGGATCAACGTGAACATTTTTTTTTTTCCTGTGTGCGTGCGCTGGAAGAATTGGCGAAAGGTCAAAAGGGGGTTAAAGGAGGAAGGATCTAGATTATGCAGCTTTGTGATCTGCATGTGAAAGAACTCTTCATCTTGCTTTTGTTTCCGGCATATTTTATTCAAACAGACTTCCTTGAGAACAGTACATTCACACTTATTTTAGTCTTGGTAACATGTCTTTTTAATTAAATGCAAAAACCCGACACAGAGGTTTACCAATGGCTCCAAAATTATCTTGACAATTCAGAATGCCTTTTTTATTGTTTTGTACTGTGGCAAGTATTAATGTGGCCACCTGAGTGGACGCATTTTACGCATTCGAGCGCTAAGATGACACAGCACGAGTATCACATCTCATCCTAGCCTCTACGCGCAAGTCACTGGACTGACGTGCAGAATTCTCGTCTATATCAGATATTCAGTAATGGCCCATTCTTTTTGTGACGTATTATTAAAGGCAAAGGTATACTACACATGACTATACTTTTTCTTACGTTACACTAAGATTTTCATACCTAACAAGAACCACAAAATATACCAATTTTCGCAAGTTTAAGAATAGGGAAAATAAGCTTAAGAATTACTGGAAGATCTGTGATTGGATAAACCCCCGAGTGGCGTTAATTGAATATTATTCCTAAACAAACATAATTCACGTACGTTCAGCAGTATTAGAATATATTGTATCGACCGAAACACTAATAATGGAATCACATAGGACATTTTCGTAGGTTATCGTAAACAAACAATAACCTTTTCAAGCAAACGTGTAATTATGTCTTTACAGTATTTCCACATTTCGGAATGCCAGTGGGTAGTTAATAGTCTATACGGTACAAATAAACCGTAAAGGGGGGGGGGGAGGTAGTGAAAAACAGTGGCTATATGTGGCTGTCGTACACTAGAGGTAAGTATAGAGTGGCAAGTAACTATTTCATAGAACAAAGAGGATTATAGAACGGAAACTCTCATGCTAGACTGTTGGGCACTATTTCCAGCGCCCCCTACCAAGCGGGTGCCAACTAACTTCATAAACTAGTGTATTTTGAATCACTTATGGCTACATATAAATTCTATGGTTGCCATTTCGATTAATGTGTGTCGAGTACGTAACACAATCAATTTTATGTTCGATAATTGAATGTAATTTCTATCGACTTTGTTTATCAGACAAATATTTTAACCTGGAAACGTCTGATAATGTAATTATACACCCTGAAAACGTCTTATAATGGGGTTATTAACCAAAAACTTCGGATAATGTAGTAATGAGCATCCTGAAAATATTGGCATTGTTTCTATCGATATTAATGTTAAATACGCACGTTATCGGCCTCTTGACACGCCAAAATACCCCGTCAGTGTATTGACGGTCGCGTCGTTCATCTGAAACGCTTTGACGGGCAACAAACAGAACCATGCTCGCTTTTTTGACGAAACGTCTTTCCACTGACGCGTCGTTCTGACGACAGGAAGAAAACACGAACCATGCTCGGCCTGCCGGTCTTAGTAAAATATTAATTATAGACGCGGCTCCGCATTGCTAAATCATAGCACTAATTTTCCACAATCCACTTATTATACATTAACAACAGCTAAATTGCACAAAAGGTATATTTAACAATAATGCCAAAGTTGACCCAAAACAATGACCGCACTGCTTCTGAAGTTCGAGTGCGGTGTAAACAGCGCCAAAGTCATGTGTCGCTGTTAAGTACTACAGTGCAAACATGGGACCAGATTTTAAAAATATACACGATATTGAAAAATACATTTTTTTCAGCAATAGTGGGGGAAACACCGTCCATTACTTGAGTTTTAACGAATGTTAGTATGTTTTAAATTTTGAATATATTACTAAAATATCTGCGCGAGAGATTTACGGATGTTAAAATAATTTTCAAATGAAAACGCCAGTATTTTTTAAATTCGGTTATTATAGAGGCCTAATTATCATTTAAAATATATAAAAATTACAGTCTTCCATTTTTGTAGATTTTGTTGTTTCCAGCCCTAATTTTCTAAAAATAACACTACCACACAGTTCTATATTAATAAACGTCCGCTGATAAATAATATCTACACGGCAAAAAATTTCATCAAATGTTGGCGAATAGTTCTGTTTTTATTGACGACTGAGTATTCCAAACGTCCGCTCGACATCGTACCTTTCCATAACCCTTAATAACAGCGGCCAAAACGTAAAAATTTATATTTGTACGACATTGTGTTAGTTTTATATGCTTTACTTTTGACTACATTTTCCACTTGTGAAATTTTTTTAGCTCTAATTGTCTTCCCCATAACGGCATGCCCAAGTCAGAATTTACAAGTTACGGGAATATACCAATTAAAAAAAAAAACCAACTGACTTACTCGAACGAAATAATTTATACCGAAATTATATATGTTATGGGCCATATGCTTAAAATTTTAAAATTACTTAACAAAGCCCCTCTGAAATGTTAAGAAAATAGTCATTATTTTCAAATAAGAAAACATACTAAGGTATCTTAGTGTGTCTTTTTAAATCCTTCGGCATATTGCCCGCAATATCTAATTTCAGAGTAAATTATTTCATTCAAGTGAGTCAGTTGGTTTCTATTATTTTTACGTTTCCGTAACTTGCAAGTTTTGACTTCGACATGCCGCTATGGGAAGACTATGAGAGCTACAAAAATTTTACAATTGGAAAATGTAGCCACAAGTAACGTCTATAAAACGAAAGCTATCTCGAACAAAGGTAAAGTTATGCATTTTTGCCACGTGAAAAGCCTTATACCAATTTATTACAATGTCTAATGTTAATTTACCTTTTTTTAGCATTAAAATTTTTATTGCACATAATGAGAACAGTATTATTAGCAAACATAGTGAGTGAGCCATAATTTACGTTATTTGGTAAATCATTTATATACAACAGAAATAATACAGGTCCCAAAATGCTGCCTTGAGGGACACCATCAGTCATCAATTCCCATTTCGACAAAAATACCGTTATCGCCTTTAATTTCGACACACTGTTTCCTATTTGCAAGGCAAGACTTAATTAGGTTATGAGCATCTCCAATTAGTCCATATTAATATAATATCTGTGATAGAATATTTATGTAATAACACTGTTTTCGAGCATATAGAGGCACTTTCAGACATAATATGTTCCACTTCATACATATTTACCATTGACTATTTGTATTACTTGCTCACAACCTTATTCAACATTTATATGTCCTTTTCGTGACATAATCAAAGTAAAGTATTTAGTATTACTATCGCAACATGTCACTACCGGGAATTTCGAGTTTCAATAATTATGCTTTTTTATTTACAGAATGATAACAGTTAGGTTTTTTATTTCAGATGCTCGACAACATTTTTAGTCAGTTTAATTCGATTAACAGAAGCAAATTGTATTTGGGTTTGTAATGCAGACGATTTTACAATACACGGTAGTGGTGGGGCTATTTCAATACAAGAGTAGAGAGGGTGGTGGTGCGACATAAATTTACAGCTCGAGACGTCAAGCACACGTATCCGTTAATGTGAGATGGCACGAGAGCCTTGACGCCGTACACCCGTCTTGGATGGCAGCCATGTTATCCCTATGCAGGCAGGAGGGGTGGCGAGAATGCTGCAGCTCTTGAACTGTTACTGGCAGCCCTCCTCCCTATGCCGTAGTTATAATAAAATAATAAATATCACATGTGGAGGGTACCCGAGGGCCAGGGCATCGCACTCCGGAAGCCCGTAGGCTCTGCTTGCACTGAAGGATAATATGGAATGAGTGAAGATACTGGAAAAATCGCTCAAATGTTTCGTGCCGCCATATTTTGCAAAACAATGTGGCATCCTGCGCCTTGTATGACTATAGAATGGCTATGCAGTAGTTTGAAAACGAATCACAAAATTCAACCGCGGCGCCACAAATTGGTCCAGTCACATGGGGACACGCCAATAACGAAAGGGACGTCAGATAAACTAGACACATTACATTGAAGCCTGGGGCAAACAAACAACTTTTCCCGCGATAAATCAGCGTCCCTTAACATGCGGCTCTACAATGGTGAACTGCCGGAACTAAATTGCAGGGAGGGGATGGGGATCCCCGAGAAAACCCGTCGGCCAGCGGCATCATCCAACACGATCCCCACATGCGAAAATACTGTGCCTGGTCCGCCGGGGATCGAGCCCGGGTCGTCTTGGTGGGAGACGAGTGGTATACCACTCGGCCCCAAAGACATCTCCTGTAGTTACCGTACATCCAACCCCGACGACGTCAAAGTGCTTTTGGGGGCTCAACAGCTAATAAGTCTAGTAAATCTACGCTAAAATTGGGGTGAACCTCGAACTAATTGCAACAGAAATAATTTCTATTTTATGGCATTATGTTTCTTGTACCTCTTAGAACGACATGCTAAAAATGTAGAACTATATTATATATAGGGGGACACCTTAAAATAAAGGATCCAAAATAGTGGACGCTCCTTAATGCAATACAGCAGTTATTGCTCTATCACTCTGATGATAAAATTTACTGTATAGTTTTTTTTTTGTTTGAAATTATATTTTCTTTCTATTGAGGCATGTAAATCTATAAATGTACTAACCGATTTGGAGGAAATACATATTTTTTATTGGAAATGTTTTTTTTTCGCAGGAATTTCGAGATATTATTAACTTAATACATGCATTTTTTTATCTGCTGGAACACATGCTTGTTTTTTTATGTTTAACACGGTCTATATGTATGTCTATGTCAAATGAATGGAATTTTATTTGTTTCACATTTCCTTTCCAATGAACTCTAAGAATTAAGAAGATGAAATACTGTGCTATATGTGGAAAACCGTGCTGTAGTGGAGAAAATGTAAACTTTCTTACGGCAAAGGGAGTTGCTCGAATCAACAGTGCCTTTCAAGAACGCAGATTAGATTCCGTGTTCCAGAACGTACCTGCTGCAAATCTGAAGCTGGTTCTCAAGAAGTGCCACCTGTTCCAAAAGAATGTTAGTTTCCTAGGGCATGTGGTATCAGCTGATGGAATCCAGACAGACCCAGAAAAAACCATGGTAATAGACTGGCCACAACCAACATACAGGACACAGGTGAGGAGCTTTCTTAGACTCCGCGCTTATTATCGGCGATTTGTACATGGATTTGTTACGACTGCCAAGCCCCTACATGAGCTTACTGAAGCCAAAAGAAAATTTCTATGAACGCCTGAATGTGAAGCCTCTTTCAGAAAATTAAAAGAAGTTTTAATGTCCCCTCCAGTTTGGGCTTCCCGACAATGAAGGCGAGTTTATACTGGACACAGACGCGAGTGATGTAGGCATCGGTGCTGTGCTATCACAGGTTCAAGATGGAGTAGAGAAGCCTCTAGAATATTTCAGCAAAGTGCTGCAGAAACCCGAGAGAAACTATTGTGTCACTCGCAGGGAACTATTGGCAATGGTGAAGTCCATATCACATTTCCACCATTACTTATATGGCAGACGCTTTACTTTGCGAACAGATCATGCTGCTCTACGCTGGCTACTGAACTTTAAGAATCCCGAAGGACAATTAGCTCGATTGATACAATACCTTCAAGAATACAACTTTGATATACAACACCGTGCTGGTCGCTCCCATAATAATGCAGATGCATTATCCCGCAGGCCTTGTGACACCAAATGTCGCCATTGCGAAGGTCAAAAGGAGAAAAGCAGACGAGTGCAGTATGTTAGAACAACAAGGCTTCAGGCATCAATGGCCGATGGGAAGTAATCCTGGACTGGCGACAAGATAAGAGAAGAACAAAGAAATGACCCGGACTTGTGCCCAAAACTGGGTTGGAAAGAGCAGGACCACCAGCCAGAATGGCAGGAGCTATCTGAAAAAAGTGCTACAACTAAGGCATATTGGGCACAGTGGAAATCACTTGTTCTGAAGAATGGTGTCCTCTACCGGAACTGGGAGTGTGTGGATGGCAGACATGAACACCTACAGTTGGTCCTCCCAACGAACAAGGTCCCAGAGGTACTGAAGGAGCTCCATAATTCAGTGTCAGGAGGTCATTTCGGAATTAATAAGACACTCAACAAGGTTCGATAGAAGTTTCACTGGCTTCATTGCCGTGAAGATGTCGACAGATGGTGCCGAATGTGTGACGACTGTGCCGCAAAGAAAGGTCCGAAGGTCAGAGACCCAGGTCGCTTCCAGAAGTACAATGTTGGTGCCCCATTCGAGAGAATGGCGGCCGACATCTTGGGTCCCTTGCCAATAACCGAGAGAAACAATCGGTACTTGTTGGTGGTGCAGGACTACTTCACCAAATGGCCAGAGGTTCTTCCCATACCGAATCAAAAAGCCAGCACGGTGGCTGATGCACTAGTCGAACATGTGTTCTCAAGGTTTGGGGTGCCATTGGAACTTCATTCAGACCAAGAGCATAATTTCGAAGCCGCTCTTTTCCAAGAAGCGATGAAGATAATGGGTATAAAGAAGACCCGAACCACTCTGCTACATCCACAGTCTGATGGAATGGTCGAACGCCTAAATCGCACCCTGGAGCAGTACCTATCCATCTTTGTATCTGATAATCAAAAGGATTGGGACTCCAAAGTACCACTATTTCTGCTAGCATACCACTCTGCCATTCATGAAGCAACTAAGGTGACACCATCAAGGATGCTGTTTGAAAGAGAACTCCGTCTCCCGAGCGACCTGATGTTCGGACGACCGGCGGAGGAAGACCAGATTGCATCCCAAGTATATGCCATCGAGTTACGTCGCAAGTTAGTTCCCACTCACAACTTTGCCCGGCGACACCTTAGGATCAATACCGACAGTATGAAGACTCGCTACGATAGGAATGAACCAGATGAAACATTCCAAGAAGGACAACTGATGTGGTTGTACAACCCTCAGAGAAAGAAGGGGTATTGTCCCAAGCTGCAGAAGAATTGGGAAGGCCCATATAAAATAGTGAAGAAGATCAATGATGTGGTGTTTCGGATTGTTCGTCTAAGCTCTCGAGCGAGAGAACCTAAAGTTGTACACATCGACAGATTGGCCCTCTACGATGGACAAACAGACTTAAGGAGGGGACAGTGTTGCATGCCATGTACCTGGAGGCCGGTGGTCTGCAGCTGTTTCGTAACACTTTGTGGACTGACCCATGATTCACGAGCCAGGCGGCTATGTGATGGAAGTCACGCTCGAAACGTGATGAAATGTCCATTTTTAGACCCCTGTAATTACGTTATTCCCCGACTGTTTCGAAGAGTATAAGAGGGCTGAATCGACAGATTTGGGAGAGTTCGCTAACGGTCGTGCTAGAGAAAGGTGCTATGGTTGTGGAGCTATGGTTGTGGAGCTATGGTTGTGGAGCTATGGTTGTGGAGCTATGGTTGTGGAGCTATGGTTGTGGAGTGAGACTGGAAGACATCTTGGTGACATCAAAGTCTATTGTGAGGCTACAGACGGCTACCTTCGGAGCAGTGTTGGGCGAAACAAGAGGACTGCTGCGGCGGGCTGACGAGCGAAGAGGAGGTGCGCGACGGGAGTCGAACCGAATACCTCAAGAGTGAAGACAACAGTGCACTCGGGGTGCTGCGCAGCACATGGTGATTCATCACCACTGCTGACTATTAAGGTTGTACACTGTCACTATTTGAGAGACTGTTGATTGGATATATGATTGAATTTTATTGTGATTTGTACTGTTTAATTAATTTATGGTAGACATTTTCTGTGCTTTAATTGTGTTAATTAACGTGTCTGTGACACAGGAGTAGTTGTGTGCATAACTAATTGTGTTGTGAAAGATATAGTTGATTGCTGTTTTGTGTTTTTGTAAGCTTTGTGAGCTAGTAAATCAATAACTTAATTCAACTCTTTTATTTCTAATTATAGGATCTCTATCCCAAAAGAACTCATGGGAATTGCCCACATATAAAGTTTTTTCTCAAACTTGTTACAGTGAGCTTCTGATAAATTATCCCCATTCATTCAAACTTGGCCAGCATGTATTGCGGTGTATGCGTTGTGAGTGAGGGATTTTTGGTCAGCGCTTAACATTGAGGTCTTTAACGCTGGTGGGGTGACATGATGTAAGTATGAAGCAGCACCGGAACGAATGGGCGGGGGAAACGGGAGTTCCCCGAGAAAACCCGCCGCCAGTGGCATCGTCTGGCACGATTCCCACATGCGAAAATACGGGGACCGACCCCGATCGGAGAGGTCTAACCTCTCGGCCACCACGGACCCTTTTTGTACGCGTTGTAAAAGACAGCCTAAACCATGAATATGTACACACACCTGTCTTCAATATAATCCCGCTCGTATATACCACAGAAGTAAGGTTCTGAATATAATATAAAAAATAGGAAATTTTAACAAAAAAAAACGGGAAGATGGTAGTTTCCGTTTGGCATAAATATCAGAAAAAAAATTGTTCAATTTATCTTCGGGTAAAAAATTACAGAAATTAAGGATAAAACTGCAAAACAAAATTGTACAGCTTTTGGATTACACCCGAAAAAGACACAAAAATTAAATTTTAATAAAATGTAACACAGGAAGTTAGAAATAACAAAAAATTATATCTTCTTCACCTTCCTCCCACATTCGTACGACTATCATTCGCAAATAAACCCTCAAAAATAAGTAGGCAAGCATAACATTTAATCGATCACACTGCTTCTTACCTTATTTAAAGTTATTTTATTTAGCCACTATAATTTTATAACGAATTAGTTTTTTATTCACATATTCATTTTCTCATTAAAACAATAGTTTCATCTTTTTTTTCTTTCCATATTTCTTCTGGAAATCTTCTAAGCCTCCTCGACAGTGAAATTATTGCCATTGTACTTGCTGTATAAGGGTGCCGCCCACCAAGTACTTCAATTGTGTTGTAATGTGCGGGCTAATACCTTCTTTTTTACGAAATTATTCGACATGTACCCATTGTGTTTATGTAAGAAAAGAAAACACACTTCGGAAAAGTAAGAAATGTCATTAAGAAAAAATGCTCATTACTAATACTGTTTCAAAGCTCACCAACATAGCTGAAAACGGGACTTGAAGATTGCCGCATTTCCAGATACATGAACCGGAAGTATACAAAACTAGAAAAGTATACTGAACTTTGCACCCGACTTTTCACCAATAAAATTATATATGGTCACTGCTTGAAGTCCCGTAGTAAAAATTAATAGGCGGAAATCCTGCACGCCAGTTGAGCACTCGGCTCATTGTGGCGATTAGATATTTGATGCACCTTCCTAGGACATCCTTATAGCTCCGTCGCTACTGAGCTTTTAAGGAGCAAAACTGCTCAATGTAGGCGACGTCCTTACGGAGGACGTTTTCCAAGGCACCTAGTATTCAAAAATTGCTTGCTCAACCTGCACGAGTGATGCAAGTTCTACAATAATCTCTTCAGCAAATCTCCTCGCGACCGAAAACAGCGAAAATTTGTGTTTTCGCAGATTGTTTTCATTGATAAAAGTCACACTGCCGTACCTTACAAATAATTTTTTTTTGTTTCTGTTACTTAAATCAAAATTTGTGGTAGCCTTACCTTATGGGCTATGCAACAATAACTATGATTTTGTTTTATGTTAACGTGACTCGCTTGCAACACATTATGAAGTTGTAAGTTAACAGCGTGAAAAATATCGATTTTGTGTAAGTCGTGCATATCAATAGCTAACGTAGCGGCGTCATTCAAATAGAATATAATTTTGTGATGGGCACATGTTTTAATTATTCCAAACAGCCATACAGTACACGGATCAATAGTATGTATACATTTCTCTATAAACGGTTTTCGAAAGCGCTGTTAGCGGACATTCACCTGGCAGCTCACCAGCTGAAAGCATTGGATAGTACGCAGAATGAATATAGGAAAGCTCCCTGCAATTTTCGATCGTCTTTTCTGACATTTCACGTTTGTTATTCATATCCACGGTCGTAGAAGAACAGGTCTGGACACTCGCCTATCTAACAATGTATTTTGATTGACCCCCTTGTTGTTTGGCTGTAGTTCATCAAGTTACCGAGAATGCCGTACTTTTTGGCGCTGTTTTCCGGGCGGTCGGACTAAAACTCCGTCCACTTTTTTCCATTGTTAAATTTATAAAGTAAATAAAGATTGCTGGAGCCTTTTCTTAAATTTGTGAACGAAGAAAATATTTCATAAATTGATAAAAAATATGTTCTGAAAAATTGTTTATCTTGGTGAAAAGGAAGTGGGAGGAGTTTAGTTCGACCGCCCTAATATCAGCACCAATAAAACATAATATTCTCGGTAACTTTGTGAACTACAGCCAAACAACAAGGGTGTCAAATATCCAGGCGAGTGTCCAGACCACGGAGGTATTAGTCTATGAAGTGGCATCTGCCGTACATTTCAATGGTAAATCGTGTGAAGCCGATCATTTTCGAACTGCGCATGCGCAGGACGTTATTTTTCATGAGTCGCCATATTTTGGGTGGCAAAACAATAGCAGAAAGCAATGTAATTGTGTAATTTTTTACAAAAATCCGCGCAAATTCTCTATTCGAATCGTACACAACAGTTTACAATTGATTCATAATTATATAAAAAAAAAAAAAGAATTAGCTCTCGCTGTGTGTATGTACTTTATAAACTTGATGAATTTAAATAAATGTTTCTTACCTGTACAAATATAATCCTTCGCAACGATCGAATCTGGTTGTACGGCCAAGAGCTTCACAAACTTTCACCATAATATGTAGTTAACAAAAAACTAAAACATTTTCATTCAGCTCAATGCTATGTTTACATGTTTTTTCCACCACTAGCTCTATCCTTGTCTTGAAACGTCGTCTGTTGGCCGGCTTCAAATTTGCTCAGCTGTTTCCACTCCATAGACTAATACCTCCGTGGTCCAGACGTGTTCTTCTATGGCCGTCTTCATATCTGAGATGATGTTATTGTCTTTGTATTTAGGTTACGTACGTAAATGTAATATTTTTGCTAAGGTTAAATACGGTTAAAGTAGCATTTGTGAGAGATTTTTTCAGTGAGCATAACATTGTGTTAGCATGGAGAACAGTACAGATTTTACAAATGCTTAAAACCAATGTTTGTATTATTCAATAAAGAAATACATACAACGGAAAATAAGAAACCAACTATGGAATAACCTGTCACACGAGTCACTTGATGAAAGTACGAGAACATTTTAAAATTTAATCGTTGGTTTTTACAGTTGGCATAATCATCGCAAGAAATTAACGAATATATATTAACATCATAAACACGTAAGATAAAATGTGTACATACAGAAAACGTTTTCGTTAATATGTGTGTACCGTCATGTTCGCACAATGCCGTTATTATTTATACGCAAAATTCTCTCTTATTTTCGAAACAAAGGTACAATTGTAAACATATACACGTGAAGTAACAATTTCGGTTTGTGAAAAGTCCCACCTTGTAGCAAACCCTCCGTGGAATAATATTGTATACACTTTAAACGGATCTGGTATATACTTAACAGTAGCTTCTGTTTATTGTAACCTTTAAAATACGTATTTCCTTAAGACCTTAACTCGTTCCAATCAAGAATATATTTTTAAAATGTTGCATTTTCTTATGTAACAAGTATCGTTTGACAGGTTATTCCAGAGAAGATCCGCCGCCTTTGTTATAAAGACATCATGAAAACAGCTGAACAGGCTTTCGAATCCCCGTTGACCACATTCACTTGAAAGTGGATGGCTCTTCACTTCCAGGCAGTCAACCAACCAACGAAAGATGTTTATAGGTGTGTTTCGGCCGGAACAGACATTCGGTGATTGGATAACAACCGAAAGCCGTTTATCCCTTAGTTGCCCGCAGGTACTTTTAAGTACCAGGTTAACTGTGTAATGATTTTGCCCACAGGTTAACACTAAATGAAATTAGTAAATTTTTTTGTGAATTTTGTTGTAATTCTACTGTATCAGTTACACAAACCCATAAAAATTTATAATTTTGATATTCTTGTTATAAAAAATGTGGTGGTACTTTGCAGTACCTTT
>PNEQ01117881.1:0-47015 GCA_003012365.1 Medauroidea extradentata
ATCATCGTACAGTGAAGTTTTATATGGCGTTAGAAAGGTAATTCAATTTAGGAAAGATTAAATATACCTTATATAAGGATATACAAAATAACAAATTGTGTAGAGGCAAAACTGTCAACGAGTGTATTACAGATGGCAGCGATATTGGAATGGTGGCCATATTGGATTATTGCGCGCACGTAGAGTGGTAGACTCTTCTTCATCATTTTTATCAGGTCTTTTTCAGTAAGAAACCGTTAACAGAAATTCTATTACAATTAGTTCTAGGTTAAATGCTATTTTGACTGGACTATATCGCCTCTCTGCGCAAACTACTCTGATGGCGTGCAGTGCTTTACTAATATACTTTTTCCTAAGGGTGTTTAAGCGGTGACCACAATATTTTATTTGTGGTCAGCATATTTCAAAGTTTAACACTTGTTCCTATAGTTGCGTTTTTCGAATCCGGTTGTTATTTTTCCAAATACGGTAGTATTAAAAACACAATTTAGCCCATTTTGAGGCCCCCGATAATTATGTCCTTAATTAACGTGCCGAATTTTTAAAACTATAGTGAAATAGTTTGAAGTGTTTGCTCTTTTCGTAGATATACAAATATGTTTTGCGTTAAATAGATCGTAAAATAAAAAGAATAGCCGTAGATCACTGCAACGCGTTTGAAGCGCAAGTAGGGTGGCCCCTTACGTCGGTGATTTGGAACGGGTTTAAAAAAGAACGGAAGTAGTATGTGCTATGTGCGTGGCACGATACAACACCATTCATGGTGCATACAACTCACTTCCGGGGCAACACCCGCTAGCCGACAAGAGAGAGGCGTCAAGTCGGGCGCCGCTTCGCCCAAAAAATATATATTTGTTTCCCTTTTCTTCTTTGTGGATGGCTCTCCATCTGATATCTCGCAGTGCCGTCAAGGGTCGTGATGGATTAGAGACGGCCCGTGGCTTGCGGGCGGACAGGACACCATCAGAATCCTTCGTTCGTTGTGTTGGCCTCTTTCCTCGTCACACAACTCGCGCGTCAGTGCGCTTTGAGCAACCATTGCCAACCTTGTTCTTCCCGGACTAAATCTAGTTTCTTTGAATGCCAGTTTGGAAGGGTAAATTAACCATTCAGCTGGGGTTACTGATTGGAAATCTGACGGTAGTAAAATTAGATATGAGTACTACTTTGGCAACTACGCCAGAGTATGCTATGATAACAGACCTGGAAATTTCGCGAATTCATTTGAAAAGATGTTAGATTTCAAATTCATGCACACGTTTATAACAATCGCGATGTGGTCACTGTAATTAACTCATCCTTGAGGGCAGTAAACCAATAGTAGACTTGCACCAATACGCTCACAGACTCCCGCGCTACCTAGTCACATGTACAACTGGCCACTCACCGGCGCAGCACCCAGTGTACGAGTGGCTGAAGATGCGAAAGTCCGGGGATCGACTCCACCGGGTATCTAACCCGGACCGCCGTGGTGAGTGGCGAATGGTCTGACTGTTCGGCCACCGCGGACCCTCCAGTGATCGCTCGCCAAGACCTCCCCCGTCTTCATATTTTTCGGGAGATGGGTTGTTGTGCTACTGAAGCAGCCGCGGTCTTTCATCGTGGAAAGAAACACAAAAAAGAAGCTGTGATTACAGGGAGGAGGCAGGAAGGGCGAGAAAAATTATTTAAGAGAGAAGGCGTTAAAGCGATCCCGCGGTGCTAATGCTTTCTGTGCGTATAACGTGTCGTTTTCACGGCTCGTCTCCCCGGTCTTCTGGACGGCCGCTGTAGTCGTCTATAGGTGGTTCACTATAAAGTGACCACTTTTGAAAACTATCTCGTCTAGAACAATCATTTAAAAATAGTATTCATTGTGACTTCAGCCGTTAAATTTTTAATACTGTACAGTCTATTGAGTTCGATTGGTGCTTACGCTATTTTGTTTGCATTAGAAAGTGGTAGGAAATTATTAAATTTTTGAAAGGAAAAAAAGTAACTAGAGTGTCATAAGTGCTTACTTTAACCTGAACCACATATACGTGATATGTTCCAGTACATTAGCATTGCGACCAGCGGTCAACTTAAAGCTGGTCGTACACGAGGCATGATTAGAAATGATGGTTTATCGCGGGAAAATTTGACTGTTTGCTGGGTTTCAACGTACGTTCAAATTATAAGAAGATGACTGGCTTTCGTTTGTGCGTAGAGCTGCTGCCCTATTTGACTGAGTCAATAAGAATCTCGCTATTGTAATATTTAATGCATGTTTTTGTTCGGCAGAGAGCTATGTAGTGGCAGACGTACATCGCCCAATCATATATGTTACAAGAAACTGCAGTGTTTTCAAGGGAATATTGATTCAAAACATTTTCGCGAAATACCATCATTAGAGGTACGTCAATTTCGCGGATTCATCTGGCAGTAGCCTAGATTGCTCAGTCCTGTACACGCTCTGGATACAGTCGATTATTCATTGGTTTACAACATTACAAGCGATAGCTCTATGAATAGAGCCACGATTTTATGGTGAAAAGATTTTTGCAACATTTGGTTTCGATGCGTCATGTGCACACCTGCAGCTCTGCTACATCATCTGTGATTGGATGATTTTACTCTCACTTGCATTGGCAAATTATAGATGTACACACTCACAATAATCTTATTCTGATTGGTGCAGTCAAATGAGAAACGTGTCTGAACATAGACACGCTGCCAATAACCTTGAAACAGAACTGCCGATGTGCACGTGCGTCACTGAAACAAAGTGGAGCAAAAATCTTTTCGCGACAAAATCGTGGCCCTATCTATGAATCATTTCCTTATTTACTACTGTCAAATGCTTTCGTGACAGCCGCCAGCTAATCACACACGTGATTATGAAGTATATATTTTTGGTGTTTAACCTGACTTGGAATGTATTTGCGAAATTGACGTACCTCTAACCATCATATCTAGGCATAATGAGCAGGAACCTGATAACTCAGTTTTTTCATTTGGGCACGAGCAAGAATTCAAACAACTTTAATATAAGTAATAAAAGTTCGTGCCACTTTCGCAGTCGACTCTTGAATGTTTTGCCACCTCCTGGAAGACGCTGAGCTAATAATTAGAGATCTGTAAACATTGTGTTATTTTCTGACAACCGACTAGACAGCAAGCTCGACAGTGATTCTTGAAATGCATTGAGCCAACAATAAAAAAGCAACAAAATGTAGGCCATACGTTCGGTTCACTTTTGCAAGGTCTACACCAACATGAAGTTTGCTGACACAGTGATATCACGTGGCTTTAAGCCAACAATTAGTAGTATACACACACTGAAAGTGTACCCTATGTTAATAGAATAGTACATGCAGGAGCAAACCAATAAAACACACATGGAAACTCGTTGTGCATTGACTCGCTACAAATATAGTACAACACACATATAAATGCTCATAGGTAGAGCCCACGATTTTTGGTGAAAAGAATTCTGCAGCAATTTGTTTCAATGCCTTGTGTGCACATATGCAGCTCTGCTTCGTGGTCAGCGATTGGCTGTTGTAAATTCTCAGCGTCTCTGGGTTTTACCCGCAAATCACAGACGTGTGGTGTCGCAGTAACCTTGTCCCTGCTGGCACAAGTCAAATGAGCCACGCCTACATTCTGCCAATACTCAAGAAGCAAAGCTGCATTTGTGCACACAAGGTATTGAAACAAACTGTTGCAGAATTCTTTTCACCAAAAATCGTGGGCTCTACTCATAGGACCAGCCAGTTAAGCACAATTAAACTTCGTAACTGCACGCAAGCTTAGAGAGTAGAGCGCATAAGTGTGTATCGTAGATAAAAAAAACGCAAAAAACACAATTTTAGATCTACACAATTTGGAAAGTCAATATAGAAAAATTACAAAACAACATTCCTGGATAATGATATTTGCCAACTTTGTAAGAAGACAATGACCCAAAATGACGAATTTGTTAATCGTGAACTCTTCCGCCACAGTTCAATGTATGTGATTTCGGTACCAGAAATTGTTCTTCAGAAATACGTTCCTGGGAAAAATTTTTGCTCAGAAAGTTGGTAAAACCTATTTGTCAACATTTGCTGTGTATTTTTGCAAATTCGCTACGAGAAATCCACAATTTTAAACTGATGCTTTTAACCCTGGAGTAGACGCCATGCTCTCCTTAGTTTTCTGTTTAACACTTATATTTGCGAATATATTCTTGCGTTTTCTCTGATTAACCTTTTACATCCTACATCCTGTATGACTCGCCACTCCGTCTGCAATTAGCTGCACTAAAACGAATCACTGCGTGCAACGAGGCACATCGGTCACGATCTATTAAACCAGCAGCTGTGCGAGTAGCTGGATCCGGAGAACACGCCAACTTTGTCTCACGCAGAACCAGTCGGCGAACATCTGAAATAACACTTGATCGCCCGGAGCGTCTCATAAATAAGAAGCTACCCGGGGGAAAATGTTAACTGGACGGCTGGCTACTTACTTTCACGCCTATTCAATTTTCCCTCGTGTGCTAAATCAACATGAACTCTAAATAATCTGAGCTGATGCCTGGCTTCATATACTTGGCTTTATTCTAACCGTGTCTCCCCAGGCATACAAATTATTATATTTCGAAATGAAGAATTTTCCAGCTTTTGTAGCGTCTGTGGCAAAATTTTCAACTGAGCGATTTGTGATGTAACATCTAACACTGTTAATTTTACTAAATATTTATGACTTACTTGATAGTAGTAGGTACATTAACTGATAATACACTTGACAAAATATAGTAAAGACTGATAGATACCAATACGGAGATGATTATCGGTGATAACTGAGGGCAACGCTTCTTTGGACAGTGATCGCTAACATTATTATTTAATTCCTTGAATTTTGTTTACTTAAAATTTTTATAATACTTGGCACTATAAAGTAGTATTGTTTAATACCATTCTGTTCATAACTAAGAGTGATCATTTGATGAGTCTTAACTTTAAAAAATTTAATTAGTACCGCCGTACGAACACTGCAAATGCTTGAATTTCAAGCAATTATGTTTCATCCTGCAACCACCTCGGTGTCGCAGCATAAATGTCGCCACCGTATCAAATGCTTTAATTATTGTCCGTGCCGATAATGTGGTCTATTTCGGCTCTTCAGGAAATCAGCACATCCGGCTATACCAATAATCGCTAACAGAGACCTGACATTTATCGGATTCAACGACCTGTTCGTTGGACTCGACATTCATCTGTCCTCAGACACTTGCTCATTGGCTGATGCTCTATGGTGTTTTGCAAATATGACAAGGTAATGCGACCATCCGTAGGTGTTTACATGCAGGTTTGCTATTGGTCCCGAAAAGCGATCGACTGAAGTGAAAGAACCCAAAGCATTGCGCTAAATAAAATGACAAATAAAAAAGCGGTATTAATGTAGTAAAAATGTCAACGTAAAGCCAAATACTAAAAAAAGACAGACATGTATTTTGTACGTAGACGACATAATAATTGAAGTTGATTTTGTACATGGATATTCAGATGTTAAGTAAAGCATTATGAACAAATTGCACTGGGAATTTAAATAATTTTATCAACCTACTATGTCCGTACTATGTGTATAGAATATATTTCTGGTACATGTACGAATATTTGCATACATATAAATTCAGTTCATTGTATTTACTGGGTAACCTTGTTCTGTGGGTGCATTAATTGACACGAGTGGTGTGTTGTGGTCGACAGGGGGCGGAGAGGAAGACAAGGGACGAGGAGAGGAGAGCAGCCAAGAGGAAGATGTCTGTGACGGGCAGGAAGAAGATAGAAGACCTCTACCACCCAGTCGCAGAGAGGTCAGAGTTCTACAGCATGAGCGACCTGAACAAGCCGCCCGTGCTCTTCACTCCGGCCGAGGACATCGACAAGGTAACTACGGTACCACACATCACTATGTACTAGGGTCCCCTGTTTATTGCGAAAACAATCTTGCCCCAGTTTGTTTCGATGCCTTACGTGCACATCTGCAGTTCTGCTTCGTGGTCAGTGATTGGATATTTTAACTGTCACGAGCCTTGGTATTCTACCGGCAAATCACAGAGGTGTGGTGTTGCAGGAACGTTATTGTAATTGCCTCAGTCAAATGAGATATGGCACTTCATATAGACACTCTGCCAATGACTATGAAGCAGAATTGCATATGTGTAGGGCACTAAAACAAACTGGGGCAAAATTTTTTCGCGAAAAACAGGTGTCCCTGCTATGTACATACAAGTTACAATTATGGTACCAGGCGGACTAAATATATGGTATTTTTAGCAGACTAGAAATCTGATGTTCCTCATAAAAGTCTGATATCAGGCGAATTAAAAATATGATATTCTTCATAAAATTATGTTACCAGTCGGCATTATTCATAAAATTCTGGTACGTATATTTTACGTCTTATATTTTTGCTTAGGTTTCACACTGATAAAAGTTACAAAGACTAACTCTACCGAATTAAATAACAGCAAATAATTTTCAAGGTGAAACTTACTATTTCATTTCAGCCATTCATTTTTTAAGCATTTCTAAATTATTATGGGTAAGCTGTAAATGTATGGTTCGCAAAGACTGCTTACTGTATCCGAAATTATGTGTCGGCTAAGTAAATATATTTTACTTTACAACAAATAATTAGATTATTAGTGCCAATGGAAGGATAATTATCCGTATCGGGAGGTTTTACGGTGATGAATGGCAGCAGTGGCCTAGTCAAAAACAGTTTCAAAAAATCTTTGAAGGAGTGTATAATAATTTCAGTGTGTAACTCAAGTCAGAGAAAAATTTAGTCTTTTCAATTATTTTTAACGTATCAGTTAATTTGACTAATGTTTCTGGGCCTCTGGTTCAATCAAAATTTTAGTATTTTTGCGAATCATGATGAAGAAAATCCGATGCCTTGTACCAAGGGACAAAATTCGGAACAAATACCGTGATCCTGGTACGGCTGTACAACGAATTATTGAAGGGGCAATAATTCCAAATTATCAACGTCAAGTCATTTAAAAACTACTCAGGGAAAACGTTACTTTAGGATCGCATCGCATCATTATTTTAAAGTTATAACTTTGTTAACTCATCCATTCTGTTTAAACAAAGTCATATTACCTACTTCTTTCTACCCATTCAAAACCATTATTTTTCTACTTCGTTCCATTACTGTGATTTTTCAACATGTCTTATGTTTAAGTTTTCCTTTGACTTTCAAGAAATATATAAATATATGTTATTATTCAATTAGTGTCATAAAACAGTAATACATACGTTCAAACGTTTTAGAACATCTATGTGGGTTTTTTGTTGCTGTGCCATTATCTAATCTTTACAGAAAATTTTTACTTGTCAGTTTTGTGTTATCACGTTGTCTTCTTGTTTTCCCTCAGCTGACGTCGATGGAGCTTCAAGGTTTTTATGGCCACGAAACTGACAGTTCCACGTAAGTTTACATACGATTACTTTTACTTTTATTTTGATCACACATGCTGTGAAAGTTGAACTGCAACATTCTGAGGTGATGAGAGATTTAACTTTTATCAGTTTACGATTAAGACAAGGAGTAGTATGTCACGTTATTTATTTATGCTCAGCGGTCCTGCCGTCTGCCTTTGATAATCCAAAGTTAAGTAATTCTTACATATAAGATAATTTCGTCGCTGAAAATATTTCCCTCCTCGTCGCTTCTTTATGATGCAGTTTCACTGTTACAGATAGTATATTATGATGGTTATTTCTTGGGAACTGTGCTTGTTGTGGTTTGCATTGATTTGCATGTTGCTCTGCTTGTGGGGGTTGCATGACAGTAAAAATAATGGTCTGTTACAAATCCCCATGTTTTGAAACTGCTCTGTGGCCGAAATATATTTTTGCTCATGGGAATCATAGTTCAATAAAGACTTTGCGTTTAGACCGAAATAAGTGATCATTAAAAATTGTGAAAATATTTTTAAATATGCATGGAAAAATTGTAACTAATATTGTGTCTATATTAAAAATTACTAATATCGTAAGTTAAAAAAACTGTTTTGGACTTGAAGAGGCTTATAATTTATAAATCCCACAGTAAAATTTGTAAGTATTGATTTTAAAAGCATTTGCACTTTCAAATTTCTATAGCCTAATGGGCAACAACTATTTAAGTAGAAATATTTCCTATTACTTGGTAAAGGAGAGAAATCCCGCACTTGTGTAAGCGTTCTTGATAAATGTCCTATAATATAATTTGCGTGCTCTACGTAAAACATAACTTATAGATAATTTAAAATTGTCTGCCAAAAACGAAACCTCAGTAGATGAGAACAGAAAGAAACACAAATCAGCAAGTAACTTTCATTCGGAAAACGGTTTGGATGGCTTAAAAAAATGTAAACAGTGGATAAAAATTTTACATATCACAGTTTAAAAAAAGCTTTTGTTCTTTCAGAAAAAAAGCATTTTTTAAAAACAGTTGCCTAAAATAATTGTTACGTGAAATAGGCTTATAAATATAATTTCTTGTAAAAATGAACTTCCTACAATAAAATTTTGTTTCCAAAGATTTTCTTAAAAAAAAAAAAAATGCAACTTAATTTTTCACACAGCACAAGCCATGCAAGTAATTGCAACAACCCCTTCAAAAAGTTTTTTTTTTTTATATAGACAGGTACCGGGTACCGTCATTTCTTACGATAGTCATACACGCATTAAAACTAGGGGAGGTAATAATTGCTGTGAATGCTACACAAGGGTTGGTTCTTTTTTTGCCCAGTGCTTGAGCATGTGAGTGTTATGCTGTGAATGTGGACAGTGCGAGGGCACGGAACTGACTGTAATTGTTGCTTGTTGCTAGCATGTCAAATGGCGAGGCGAGTTCTGGGGCACACCAGCATGGCCTTGGCAAGCAGCCATCTCCCTTCCTCCTGCACTCGAGTAAACCGACCATGCAGACTCTCAAGTTTCACAACCATTTTCCCCCGGACACACCCGGGTAAGGAATCACATTCTCTGTCTCTCTCTTCCCTCTATATCTCTTCCACCACCCTCTCTTTCATCAACATGCTTGAAGCGGTTGTGTTAAGGGCGCGGTCTACCGCAATTTTTATCATCATTATTTTATTTTGTATTTGTACCAGATATTTTTTTCTTATTTTAGACAGAAAATGTGACTAAATTAGGGTCTTATGAAATTTTTTTATCTCTCATAGTTTTCGCGTAATGGCTTGTTAAAGTCATATTTTGCATGTTTCCGTTTTAACGACTACACTAAAACTAACTGATATACCTAACTAAAAAAAAATCACAGTGGATAAAGATATTACAGACTACAATTACATGCTCATAAAATTAAAAAATAAAAATTATTTGCATTAAAAAAAAAAGGTTGAAATTAAAAATAAAAATTTTAAAAATTCTGTATTTTTTTTAATACAAATAATTTTTATTCTTTAATTTTATGAGCATGTCATTGTAGCCTGCAATGTCTTTATCCACTGTGATTTTTTTTTAGTTTTATACATCAGTTGGTTTTAGTGTAGTCGTTAAAACGGAAAAATGCAAAATATTACTTTAGCAAGCCATTACGCAAAAACTATGAGAGATAAAAAATTTCATAAGAACCAAATTTAGTCCAATTTTGTGTCTAAAGTAAGAAAAAAAATATCTGGTACAAATAAAAATAAAATAATGGCGATGAAAATTGTGTTAGACCGCGCCCTTAAGGGGGATCAGTACCTGCCATTTTGGAGTAATGGAACTCCTGCTTTTAACTTGGCATGTAATTTTGTGTTGTGATTTAGACATCGATATGACACATAACACTGTTCAGTACATTGTATACAGTAGGTATTACTTGACTACAAGTGCTTTATGTTACAATTGTGTCTATCCACAAAATAAAAACTACTTCCTTCCTCCAGAGGGTTACTAGTAATAAATTAAGAAAGATACTGAAGATGTAACAATTCGATAATGCTAAAGAAAGTAATATATGTGCCTTATCAGGCGGAAAATGTTGATAAATCATTTGTATGGAACTTGCAACGGAAAATGAAATTCGAATACGGCGGGTACCGATCCCCCTTAGGTAAAATTTCAGCTCGGAGCGTCCAAACAGTAACCCGAGAACAGTTTCCGACAGTTGAGCAAACCTAGTCAGTTAATATAACCGCCCTTAGACATCCCAAATCATGCTTGAAATCGGTTGTTTTCTGTGCCTCGACAGCTGAGAAAGCAAAATGTATTGCTTACTCACTGGTGGCAGTTTACGCCTGCACAAGCAAACAACACCTGCTGTACTTCCAAGGTCTATAAAATGTCATAGAGTTGAAATTTACAAAGTGATACTAAGCGGTATTTAAGACTTAGAGACACTGTCGCCCTCTTGGATTATTTTATGTTTTGCTGTGCCTACTTATCTAGTTTAAATCCTTTAATTAATTTGGAGTGTATAATTGAAGAAAGTAAATAACAAAAAAAGGGCCCTCCTTTAACTACCCGAACTCCATTGTTTTCTTTTTGAAACAATTATATTAATGTTAAATTTAAAATTTTACCATTTCATATTCTACGCCCTGTCATAACATTTCGCACAAAGATATGCATCAAATAACAATTGCAGCAAATAGTAATTAATGCAATGTGGCGACAGCTTCTCGCATGAGTGTGTCGCCTACTCAATAGCCCTGCACCCGAGATCTAGCAAGTGAAAGTTTAGAGATTTACATGTTAAATTATATTCGATGGGGCTTCAGAAGCTGTCGAACCTACACATATGCCACCACTGACTTTTTTGTTCTTTTTGGTGCGGTCCGCAGACCGCAGTGCTATAGAATTTTAGAAAGTTTTTTCAAGACCTTGAAGAGTATAAATAACTTGAAGACTGTAAATAATCATGAATTTTTAGTCTAAATAACATTAGAAAACACATACTAAATTATTTTTATTCCTTGAGAAGTATATTCCTATTCCCAATACAGAAAACGTTTTTGTCCGGAAGAAATATCTTGAAAGGTGACTGAGTCGCACAAAATATAATTTATATTTAAATTCCTATTCGTGCTCGCACCAGGGCTTCGAGGTAAGCAGCGTACTAAATAAGTTACCTTGTGAGAAATTTTACTAATTTTAAGAGCTGCTGTTTACGCGTCAGATATGTGGACTACAAGAGCAAACTTAAAAAAAATAAATAAATAAAAAAAATGTGTTGATTCACTCAAGTCACAGGATTTAATTGATTTCAGGCACTTATCATTTCTAGACATAGTGCCATTTAACAATGACTGATTCAATTATTTCCTTATGTACCTTAAATGTAAATAATAATAAGTACTTTAAATGTTAATGTCTAAGATGGCTGATACCGTGATAGTGTAATGTTTTTGAGTTTTACACTTTTTTACCATATTGTATATTCGATGAACAACTTATTCTGTCACTTAAGTTAGTAACATATTTTTGTCTACTTTGTATACCCTGCTGTTCCTTACTGATTCTATTTTTAATTTCTGTACAAATCTGTACGTGTGTCGGGGTGAAACAAAGGAAGCAAATCAGTGAGTTTGGTATTGGTGTAGCCAGGAGCGTCATTTCAGGTTTTCTTTTGGAAGAAGGTGGGGGGAAGGCAAGATTTTTTTTTTTTTACGGAAGTAGCACTTATTGCATTCGGGAGAATGATATTAGAAAATTTTATGTGGTTTAAGTGCACGTGGTAGATAAATAAACGCTGAAAACATCAATTGATTCCTAAGCTTTTTTGAAGTCAATATGGATAAAATACTCTAAGACAATCCTAGATAATAGTATTTGCCAACTTTATGAGCAAATATTTATCCAAAATTAGTAATTCGTTATGCGTGATCTCTTGCGCCGCAGTTAAATGCACGAGAGATTGTGCCTCAGAAGTTCGTAACACTGGAAACAATTATGTTCAAAACGTTGTCTAAAACTATTGTCTAGGATTGCTATTGTTTAATTTTCGCAAATTGGCTTCAAGAAACCTACAGTTATATATTAATGCTTTTCGCGTTGAATTATGTACCACACCCTCTTAAGAATGTGTAAAATTAGAATCTTTAATAATAAACCGTCAGTACGTATTACTTAAATAACGAAATACACAAAGAAATTTTTAGACTTTTCATTCAAAAGTCCGGGAGGGGCACTTGCCTCCCCTTACCCCTGTAAATGACACCGCTGGGTGTAGCAGCGTGTTTGTCTGGTTGTCGACAGGGACAAGAAGGAGTCGCTGCTGGACGGCTCCGGTCTGACGACAGATGGCACGGTGTTCTCAGCCCCGGCGATAAAGAAGAGCAGGTTGATGAGCGTACCTCCTCTCAGCGAGAGAGTCATGTTGTACGTGCGGCAAGACAGCGAGGACGTGTGTACGCCACTACACGTTGTGCCGCCCACCGCTCAGGGCCTGCTCAATGCGGTCAGTATACCCTCCACTTACGTCACGTGGCCTTCACTACCTATGTGTGGTTCGCCTTAAAGTGAGCACTGTTTTAAACCCTTCTTACTTTTGTTTCCTTTCTGATTATTTCTAATTTCCTGTCACTGTTTAATATAGACAAGGAAACCCAAGTTACGATCAAAGTGTATAGATTGTATCGTACTCAAAAGTTAGGGGGCGATTCACTGAACATTTTAATTGTTTTAAAAACATTTTTATTTGTACGAGATATGGTTTGTTTTGTAGGCATATATTCTGACTATTTTTACTGTAACGAAAATTTTTTAGCTTCCATAGTTTTTTGTATTTTACAATATTAAAGTTAAAATTTGCAAAAAAAATTGGTTTTATGCATTAAAAGAAAACCAAATTTCTTACTAAATGAAAATATTCACACTGAAGTTTCTGACGTGCTCACTTAACCTTATATAATTACCATCACGAGCATCTGGCAATAATCTCTGAGGTAAATGGCAGAGTATGGGTTTGATTCCTAGTCCTGTCGTCCTGATTTAAGTTTTCCATTATTATATTTGCAACTGTTGTTCCTTGTTAGAAGCCCCTTCCCTTCCTTGCCGTTAGTTAAATATAATTTTAAACTTTATCCATTGCAAGAAAAATTTATTCTTAAATTAAAAAGTAAAAACATCACCACTGACACTTAACTTGAAAGTTAAATATATCCTGCCATTGTATTTGTTCAGTCAATTACACCGGTGTGTACTAATTAAGACAATAGACAGAACTTGCATTATCAAAAGAAATATAGTAAAATACGTTGAAATAGTTGGACAGTAAACCTGGATATTTATTTTGTTACTAAGATCTTTTGGTTAATGGTATCAGTTTGCTCACATCAACTAAGATATTTTGGATTCATTTCAGTCACTCTGTTTTGTTTCTCTGAATACCACTAAAACAAATTTCATAACTATGAAGACAATACTGATAACATTAATTGCAATGAAGAACTATGAATATGAAAATTTTTACAGTCCTATTCACTCTGTACAGTCACGATGCTTCACAGAATGTTCTGTAAACTTGTAACTAATAGACCTATCAAGGTTTTATTTAATGTGAAAAGTACTGTTTTTCCTGTTGCACATTTATTTGCCCATATTTTGTTTTCATATGATAAAAATTTGAACCACTGAATTTAATTTTTTGTGCATTGCTTCAATTTGTGTAGAAATGGACATATTTAAATGAAATCAATCTCTATGAAATGTTCAAGTAAGATGTTCAAACAGTCCGTTTTCTGAGGTAAATTCATCGTAATTTACAACTACGATATTTAGTACTTTCTGCAGTCCTATTTAAATATACTGAAGCTAATTATAATCTTAACTGGTATTCTGTGAGAATTTTAATTAATACAAAGCAATGGATTAAGTTGTAAATTTTTAATTGTATATTTCATGTGATCCATGACCTTATTCTGCAAAACAAAGAAGATCTACAAAATTACAGTATATATGTAATGTAGTTGTGAGCATTGTGAGAACTACAAGATTTTAACAGAACACTGTTTAGTAATATATTTCACATTAATCGGATGTCATTAGGGGTAGAAAAGATAGTATATGAATTAAAATTAAATTTTCAAAAATTATAATTGTTTTAAACTCAACTTTTTATTATTATCATTCATGAATGATTGGAGTTCTCACTGAATCCATTAGTAAAACAATATTTTTTTAAGGTGTTTGTCAAATAGAACTTGACTTTGCATTGTAGACACATCTAAGGTAATAATCTTTATGCAGAAGTTAATTTTATGATTTGAGAACATATTTTAAATAGATGAAAGTCACTCTAATTTCAGGCATAACTTATTGTGCTGCATTATTTCCACAAACAGTACGTAAATAAATTTTTATAATGTAACAATTTATGTACGTCCATGTCTGGAGCTCTGTAATGCAAAGTCAGAAAGAAAAAGTTATAATATTTTATTGGCAAAATTAATTCCTTAAATTTTCTGATAGTCACAAAGTAAAGTTCTAAGTGAGTTAGAAAGTTCAAAGAGCTGCTAGAAAATATGACACTTACATGTTTCACTTGAGAAAAAATTAGTTCTTTTAAAATATTATAAGCTTGCTCATGTGTTAATTAATATCATAATTTAACTGTATATCTTTAAACATTAAACTTGGCAAAGTAATAAAGATATTTATATTTGAATTATGTACTTTGTTCCAGACAAAAATTTAGTGTGCATGACTTTTCTATTCAATAAGATGTAAGGAGAGCCAGTGTTTCTTAAAGAAAGTAAAAAATTAGTACACATTCTGGAAAATGATAATTCACTCATTTTAAATTTTCAATCAATACTTATACAATAGTAGTTTTGACTCTACCATAGATTTTAATACTGCTTATTTAACATTTTCTCTGCTCATAATGTAAGCTTACAAATCATCATCCTTTATTCTGTAATGCAAACATCAGTAGTAGGTTTATGTGTTGTAAATAAAATTTTGTTGCATTCCTCTAACTATTTATTTACATTTTTGTATTCGAATTACCAAATTTTAACTTTGAATCACTTAGTATTGTAGTAATGTATTTTATTTAACGAACAGCATTGTTAAACCAGCACAGAGTAAAAACCACAATAATATCATAATTAAGTATTTTTTCTATGTTAATAAAAACCTACACATCTAAATTAGTATGTGGATAGCACTAAATGTATTAAATATCTTTCAAAATCCGTAATAGCTTGAATATAAAATTTGTGGATGACGCTATAATTAGGTTTTAAGTGTCCAAATAATTTTAACATAATGTGTCATGCATTCCATCCAAAAATATTACATATCTGTTGCCTATTCATACAAACATTTTTTTGTGATATTAATGCCCATGTTAAGATTGTTAACCATGTTAGCTTGGTTCAGGTAATATACATTCAGACAATGTGAAAGTAAAGTTAACTTGATTTTAACTCGAAAGAAAATAATATTACGTCTAGTGCATTGCAAAAAGATGTCACAAATTTTTTAGTTTTTGCAAGACCTAAATGAACATTGACACAGTCCTCTTAATTAACATCTGCATAATTTCTTATTGTCTATTTAAATCTAAGAATTAAATCTAACTGTTTAAAAAAAAGTACTTAAATGAAAATATTGGTGAGTTTGACTTTAAGATTTATAGACATATTGAACGACATAACTTGATACTTATAAAACCAAATGTAATTAAATTTTTTTTAAAAAATGTTTACAATTTTGTGGCATTGAAGTGACACCAAATATATTCCACAAGCCAATGCGATAACAAGACAGATAAAGGTGACACGACCGTATACTTTCCATGCAGACAAATTATTCATATAACCCATAATAGGCTATATGCTACACACTGCAGTTGAAGTTAAATTACACGTAAACATATTTTTGTTTGGCTAAATTTAAATTTAAGTTATTAACTACCAGGTGCCTGTCAGCCTAGAAGTGTGACTACTGATCTTACACATTTTATACACTACAAAACTTCTGCTTATCTGCCCAGGAAGCTTTTTATGCAGCCATGTAACAAAGAAGTTATTGTGTTTATTGTAATACTATTACTAGTGTAACCAAAGCTCAAATTAACTTGTAACATTTGAGTTGTGATATAGGCTTGCACAAAACCACAGCATTCCTAAGCACTCTGATCAGTAGTATTAATGACAGCCTGATAATTGTGGTTCATAATCACCTTTAAAACATTCTGCAATTCCAAACTGATCGTATCCTAGTCTGCAAAATGTAATTAATGTAATCAGAGGAGTTATAAATTTGCCTAACCCTTTAATTCCCCAAACAAAATAAAAGTAGTTACTAAAGAATTTTCATGTGATGGGTGCTTGACGTGACACTGTCATGTTTACCTAAAAAAATTGTGCTTAAAACAGATTTTGTCTTGAAAACAAAATTTAACACATACAATAATACATAAATTTGCTACTGGTGTGGTTGTGTTGATTTTTATTGGTTTCACCATGCTGTTGCTGGTTTGGTAAGCAAGCTTTGTATTACATGCATGAATTTTGTGGCTAGAGGGGACTAACATTACAAGGTAGGCCTACTCAGCGGTGCATCTATGGTAAAGAAACCATGTGGTTTAAACATAGAGCACGTGGTTTCAGAACTTGCAAAACATCAAAATTGGCAAACATGCATGATACTTTCCAAAAAGATTCTTTCTTTTTTAAATTCAACTTTCTGGAAAATTGTGGGGAAACAAAAAATTTCATATTAGCTTGTTCACTTTTTTGGTCTACCAAATCAAATATATTACATAATGAAAGTTCAAACTCTTTGCCTATCTGAGAGAAGTACTGGCTCTCGAAATGTACTTTACTCCCTTCTAGTGGATCGTGAAAAGTAAAGAAAAACAGTAACTGTTAATCTGTTTTCCTTATTTTCCAGATTGAGAATAAGTACAAAATTTCTACTTCAAGCATTAGTAACTTGTATCGAAAAAACAAAAAAGGGTAAGTTTTGCTCATAGTAGGTAAAGCAGTTTATATAATTTGTTTCCCTACATAGATAAGTTGTGGATGATGTGTTTGCATTACAAGTAAAATTTTGACAAAATGGAATGAAAATAATTCTTAAAGTAGAAATTTTGGACTGGATATGGTTATAATACTAATCGTAGCTGTAAACATGAACATCAAATGACATGGCTTTTACTAACTTATTTAACCATGAAATTGCTTTAATAACTCATTATCATGTCATGCAGACACACTTTATAGTACTATGTAGGACAAATAATAATGTAGCTTAAATATTAACACATGTTTTCTAATATTTCATAGCCTAATTAATTGTCTATAGTATAAGTCAAATGTTAAACAAAGAATAGTAAGTGATTCCAATATAGGATACCAAAAAGAGTTTGGAGCCTTCTTTTTCATAACCAATAAAACTAAAGGGGTTATAGGAAAATACAGTCAAATGACAGAGATATTAAATATTGATTTTTTTATAGTTAATTTATTATCTGGTTGGTTGTAGGCTACGGTACACCCGTACAATCTCTGCCATAAAAAAGGCAAACATTTAATTTGTTGTTTATTTAATTTTTAAATGGTAGTTTCTTCACACACAGACTGCATAAAATGTTTGTTGCCATGGTTTAAGAGGTTGGAATCAACCAGATTGACTTTGTACAAATTTCAAATTTTTAATTGTTGTTATTCTTTTCCAGGATTACAGCCAAAATTGATGATGACATGCTCAAATACTACTGCAATGAAGATGTTTTTATTATGGAAATAAAACAAGTGGATAGTGACGAACTGTTTGAAATCACATTAGTGGAAACGATAGACTGAGATGCGTGATGTTATTTCCCAAGAAGGAGATGTGCCGCTCATAAGTTTTTTCACAAACTGATGGCATTGTTGGTTCCCAAGTCTTTCATTGAAGCAACTCGAAGAAAGTGTTTTGGCTCGGCGAGTTTTATTGTACTTGTTGTTATACGTTATAACATGTTTGACACAAGATTTGAAATTACGTGTTACATTTTTTATTATGTTGGTTAGACTGCTTATAGAATCACTGTATTGGCTGAATATATTTATTTTTATACAATGAGAGTAGTGGTACATACACACATGTTAGCTGTCCATTCAAGATGCTTATGTGAATGTGTGTATGATTAACATCACCAGAGTTGTAAAGTAGTTCATAGATTCAGCGGGGCATGTAAAATTGTACATGTTACCCGATAATTGGAACTTGTGCCATCTGGAAAGACAATAGTTTTGGTTCATTGGAGCTCATCTGGAAAGTGGGCTCTGAATAACAAGTGCAAGCTACAAGTGATTTGTGATGGAGGTAGACTGTTCCGCAGTTCAGTACCGCGGGATTTTTCGGTTACGAGTAGGCCTGTTTGTTGGTACTCATTATGTATGTTACAATATTATTCATTATAATTATATATTGTTTTGTTTACAAGTTTTTAAAGAAACACTTATACTAAGTTTGTTGATCTCAATGTGTCCAAAAATTATTTCTGCAAAAAAGACACAGAAGAAATAATTATCTTTGTGAAACTGGAAAAATTCCAGACAACACATAATGCCATAATCTGAATGCGAGGACATTATTTTCTTCCCATGTAACATTAAAATCAGTGCTCGTGGTGAAACGACATGAACTTGTGGTTTAATTTGTTTTTATACTTGAGTGACATTGTTTTCATATTTTATGTAGATGTTTGCTCATCAGTTGGATATCATAGCAATGTTGTAGCACGTGCATTCTGACTATGACAATTTTTATATTATAATGTTAGGTTTACAAGGCAAGAGTTTTTTAATTGTAATAAAGATAGATTAAGACGAATATGCATTATATTTAATTTAACAAAGGCTACTGTGATAGAGTGGAATTTTAAAGTGTAGATGTCACAATTTCTATTCTGGAAATTCTTTGATCAATATTCCAAACACTGTGCTAGATGACGAATGGTTACTATGTAGCCATACTCACTTTAATTTAACTTTATTACCTTTGTGAACTGAGGAGTAATTTTGCATTATCTGCCTTAGATACACCGTTGCTGCAAAAATTTGTCATGGTATATGAAGTTGTGTGTGTACCTGAATGCCTACATTATGTATCCTCAATACCTGAAAATTCCCATCATATCACATGATAGCAAGTGTTTTTATACAAACGCTGTTGTCCATAAAGTTAAATGTTTATGTTAGTGTAGTTAAGTTTTTGTTAATGTAATTAAGTTTATATACTAACAGAAACATATGCAACCTCTCTCTGCTGCTTTAGCCTTTGCAACTAAATTGTGTTACAGTTTGAGTGGTGTAGGTACAGGGTGCTGTGTTCACGTACTATTGTGTTCACGTAGACAGCTTATTTAAAAATAAAACAAAGATTTTATCCATATGGTCATTTATAAATATGTATCATAAAAGTGTTAATTTTCAATCATTGTATAATTTATGCCATCATACCTTCCCACCACATTTGTGTCATGTTTTAAAATGAAGGTGAAGGTGTCTTCAGAAAGCTGTGGTGCATCTCTCTACAACAGAACATTTTGATACTAAAGCTAATGTGGTCTCATATTCCTAAAAAAATAATGCAATTAAATTTAAAACAAACATGTCATCTAGTTAATTAACTTGTATGTACATTCTTCAAACTTAAATGTTGGCACAAATGATGCAGTAAATGCAAGGGACACTTTTGGGAGATGCTAAACAGTGTAAGTACAAAACTTACTTTGAATATAGTAACTTATATGTGTTTTGCACATTCTTCATCAAAATACTTGTATAGTTAGAAGAAAGTTATGTGACCTATACATTTTATCCTTATGTACAGTAAAATAATAAAGATAAAGAAATTTTAATACCAACTGTTAACAGTACAGAGATTACACTTGATACAGCATATTATTATCTTAATCATAACAAATAAAACTTATGATCAAGCAACTACATCAGCAGTTAAATTTCGCACACATTAGTCTTTCTGATTTTGTGTTAATTTGTGTTCCGTGTTATCATTAACTTTGTTAAGGTGTGTAGTTAAAGTACTACTGATGTTGCCAATCTTAGCCATAAATACAGGAAATGTTTAAAATACGAAAAGTTTATAAAATTGCTTTTCATGGAAGTTTGATTTAGAATGACAGTTTGTTATGCACTGTGAGATAGGAGTGAACAAAATCATATAATGTAAATTTTACAATGAGACATATGTTTTGTGGAAGTTGTCTGATGTAAAAAGTTTATCATCTCTATAAAATAGTGTGCAGTTTCTGTAAATATTTGTAACTTTATAATTACTGCTTTTGAAATATTTTTGCTGTAAAATAAATAGAGTTCTTTTAAAGTGTCATCACGTTGAGACAAAGTCAGATCTGTGTACTGCACAAAAAAAAGTGTGTCTGTGAGTGTGCGTGTGAAATATTGGACAATTCCAAAAGCTGCAAAGCAGCTAATGTGTCATATGAAAACGTTATTTCCTTTCTTCACTGCAAATGTAACTGCAAACTGTGACTAAAATCAATAAACTGATTGGAAAATGAAATTGTGTGGTCTTGAGAATACATAAACCTCATGTTGTGAGCTATAAAACAAGTGCTGTAATTCAGAAAACAATGACATGTAACCGTCCTTGCAGTGGCGGATCCAAACCAAGGTTTTTTTTTGGGGGGGGGGGGGGCGAATTATATAGATTCCCCTCATTAAAACGGGGGGTCCTCCCCCGGAGAAAATTTGGATTTGAAGGTGCAAAATGGTGCTATTTAAGCAGTTTTATTATCACTATACGTATATATATATAAATTGGTTTCAGTGGGAAAATTTAACAAAAATACTTCCTTAATAGGTGTCTACTTGGACCCACCGCCTGGTTACATCCCTGGGCCGAACAACTGATGACAGATTACAGTAACAAAAACAAACACTTTTTCAAATGAGTTCCCATAGTATCTAACTGTTGCCAGTTATTCGCACTGTTAATACGAACTAAAATTAGACAGGCAAAAATGTATTCGAATCTTAAATAGAGTATACTATATAACGTAATTATTATGTAATAACAGACGCACTGTTAGTGTTGGCAATAAAACTTCTCCTTCACAAGATCGTAAAATAAATAGACGAGTAATTACATGGGGGAAGAAAATACACAGCATCTGCTGAAAACAAGCTACATTTTTCGTTACCTGTCGAAAGTTTATCTTTAGATGAAATCGTTTTGTCAGTTTCACTGTATGTTCTGTGTTTCTTGACATTTATGTTTCTTGACTGATTTAGTTAAAAATTACCCATAAGAATTCTTTTAGACATGGTAACCGGTAATAAAAGAACAGCGATACATTTTCACAACAGTTTTAACAGAAAAGAAAACATTAGATCTAAACATATAAGTGAAGCGCAATATCATACAAACAAATCAAGAAATTCTGTTTTCTGTGTAGCACTCTTAAAGAAACATTAAAATGTCTCATAAAATTTTTCTAGCATCAAGTAAAAAAAAATAATGTTTGAAAGGTTTAAGTATGGATTGTACAAATCTCAAAGAAAACATTATAAATAAAAATTAAACTGACATAGAGGAATGTATGTAGAGCTCACAAACACAGCAAAATATCATAAGATCATTCAGTAATTTGCACTTAATTTTTTTTTCAGGGATCCAACATGAAATAAATAATAAATAAGTTACTTCACTATATGCTGTAAAATGTTCATAACGACTCAACAATACAAGAAACTTACATTAAATTACAAAATCTGGATGGCGATTACCTGATTTGGCAAAATGGTCAATAATTTTTCCCATTTTGACATCAATGTCACTATGTATATTCAGTAAAGTTAATTCATTCAGACACTCCTCACCGATCCATGAACGCAGCCACGTCTTCAAGCATCTTAAATGTAGAAAAAGATCGTTCTGCACTAGCCACACAAACTGGCAATATAACCAGCACCAAAAGTATAGTGTTTTAATTGTTGGAAACAGGTCCCTGTTACAATGCAAATATGCATCCATTGCACTTGTTGTTGGAAGACATCCTTGATCATCTTCCCGACGTAACTGTAAACTGCCATTATTGTAGAGCATTTTCTAAAACTTTTCTTGCTACCTCTTTTTTTGTATTCTAGAAATCCGTGGTGGTTTTGAACAATATTAAAAACGTCCCAAAAAAACTCTTCCGAATTAACACTCTTGTCTATTAAAACTGACGGAATACACAATCCTAGACTGCCTAGACTGTACAGCTGTAGTGTCATGGGCGAGAGCCTTGATTTGAGATCTTCGACAATGTTGTCGAGGATAGGGATAAACAAAGTTACTCAAAATTATTTTTCTGTGCCACCTGCTGTAGAAATATTTGGTCGGTGTTGTTGTCTTTTGGCTATTCTGGGCATTTTCAGTTCTGTACCTATGCCAACAGCAAAGCTTCGACCTCAACCATCAAATTATTAAAACAAGTCTCACAATCTCTTTGTTTCACATCTAAACTGCAAAGAGTGTTTTTCAGCATGTCTTTGGCTACTACCATGTCCAAAGTCTCTCTCTGAAATAATCTGCTGATGGGCAGAGTGACCGCAAGTACATCATAAAGACACTGAATCATACTAAAAATTCAGTCTCACAAATAGCAGTACTTTGAGCTTCATTACTCCAGTCCGAGATAGCCGACAGGGCATCTGCTATTTTCGGCAAAGACTGTCGGAATTGAAGGATGCTGTCATGCCTCTCAACCCACCTTGTCTCACATTGCCCAGTCAACTGCCTGCCAACAGTTTGCCTAAGAACTGAGTTGCATTTTTATGAATCAGAGAAGAAACCTGCACTATAGATCTTTTAACATTAAGTCTTGCATAATAATTTACTCATTTTAATATTGCTCATGTCTCTATGCGAACTGTTTCATATTTTTAATTTGTACAAAGTGCAAACTCTAATTTTTTAATTTTTTTTTTTGGTTTAGGGGGAGGTGGTAATTGCTCCTATCGCCCCCCCTTAAATCCACCACTGTGCCCTTGATATCAAGACCACAGCTAAGACGTCATAAATAAAGGGGATTGCTATTTTAAAAATTTGCAACATTTGAAGTATTATTTAGTTAAATGGAAGATCAAAATGATGAAGTGAAATATTTACAGTGTTTTAACTTAATTCAAAATTTTACCTGAATAAATTCATATCTTTACAGTTGCACAATGCACACATTTCTCAATAAATTTTAAAGATTTTAATGTGGAACCTTGTGCAAAGACAACATTTTTAAAACAAAACTTAAAAAAATAAAATATAGTCCCAGAATTTTTACTTGTTAGTAGTTCAGAAAATTTGTTTTACTTCTCTGGCTCAGTGAAACACTTCTAGACAAATCTCTCTGTATAATAATGTAAAAATTTAAGAAAACACTTGATGTAAATCGTAACGGGTACACACAGTACTTCACATTTTAGTAGGGCCATTGCCTGTTGGAATACTTGCCTTTATAACTGTAATAAGTACTGTACAGTACATGAAGTAAAGGTTTTCTTTTCACTTACATTTTATTGTACATGAATGTTTGCATTTTATATTATCTGAGGTTCATGAATGAACAAAATAAAAAAAATGAATTAATTAAATACTAATAACTTTATCAACAGTAGCACGAGATGTAGGATATATTGTACTATGTTGTTTCACACTTATTTTTAAATTGCATTTTGCTAGTGGGTATCAAATTCACCCATTCTTAAAGAATATTACTTTATGAAGCTTATATAAAGTATGCTTAAAAATGTATTTGTAATTCCTCAAACACCTCAGTAATAAAATCAGTAAATAATAAACACTTCGCTAGTTTTTAGTATTTATTATCAAAATATTAATGACTGACTTAGGACACAAAGGTAACAGAGAACCAAAGGTGAAATTGTGAGTGTCGTAAAATGAAAAATCTCCAGGCAAAGTTAATAAAACTATTGAGGCCAAATGATACAACTTTTTGAGCATACCTTTGATTTTACACACTCAGTTTTTTTGTCTGGTTTTAACTTAGCTTCTCCTTTATGTGTTCACTGAATAATCTAACTCATTGTTTCACTAAAATAAAATGGTGGTTTTAGTTTTTAAATCATATTTTCCGCCCGTCAGAAAGGTGGGATAGACTAACTAGTGGTACAGTCATCATTGCACTTCAAGTGTGAACATAATGCTATTATTGACCTACTCATATAAGAATTTCTCTTTCTGACAGTTGTTTTGGTTGTCGTTTTTGCAGCAGCTTCCATTGAAAAATCAGTGTTTCCTACTGCCCCAGGTGACTTCTGTTAAACTGTGCAGTTTACCAAAATTCAAAAGTATTTTTCTGTACAAATTTGTGCACAGAACTTCAGAACTGTCAGAAATTCTTATAATGAGATAGATTACTCACATATGCACCCAAAATTTTTTTAGGTAGGGTCAGCCAATGGCGTAACCAGGATTTCAGTTCAGTTTTAAGGGGGAGGGCGTAATTCACCCATCCCTTTTTTAAAGTGGTGGGGGCAGGGGTATCTGAGCAATCATCCCCCCAAAAATTTTTGATTTCAGTGTGCAAAATGAGGTTATTTTAGCAGTTTCCTTGGTTGAAATATTTCTGAAGATCAAATTTGGTAGAGGAAAGATTTCAAGAAAAATATGTTTCTGTGAAATTTTTCAAGTAAAATTTTGAGCAAGGGTACCAAAACACTTTTTACCTAGTCAGCCTGCTGTTATCGTATCAAATGGCGAACTTATCCCATATCAGTCAAAATATCTAACTTGGGATCTTGAAGTAGCTTATGATCTTTGCTTGCTGACTTAAATGATTATTTGTAGAATAGGGTTGACGCTTGTTTATGAACTCCACCTCAATAGCAGAGTTTATTGCGTGCCAACTTGGGAGTGAAGGATTCTGCACTTGAGTCCCTGGTAAGGCATGAATTTGTGTTCATAACTTAAAGATACAAAAATTATCAGATACACCCATATTCTCTAATGACTACTGTCAACGAGTTGTTAAACCTATTAAATAAACAACTTATTTACTATATTAACATAAGAATAAAATTGGCAAAGAAGTACCATATATGTTACTGCTGCATTTTCATCGTATAACAAATTTTATATCACACTGTTTTTTATAATAGCATGTCAGAATTAAAATTTTTCATGATGTTTAAAACTTTAAAATGATGAAATTATGTACACAGAAAAACTATTCATTGAGGTTGATAATGAAGCCTCTAATGTTATTTTTAAAATTAAAAATAATGTGTAAATAACAAAATAGTTCATTTAACATGTGCGAAAACTTTTATGACTTTTTTAACAGTCAGAAGATTGAAATAAAACAGTACTCGGTACAAATACAAAAAATAGATTTTTTTTGTGCCGAACAGTCTTAAGAGGGCAAAGGACATCATTTTGAGCTGTTTTCGAAGGCAATGTGCAAAAAAACTAGGTCAAAAAATGTATTCACAGAATAAAGACATTCTTGCGTGCCGTTAAGGACAGATACAGTTAGGAATGCCTGTTTCCAAAATTTCGTTATCATTCTTATTAATATGCAAATTTGAATAACAAAAAATACTATATTTGAGCAGATTAGACAACTCGCGTAATCAATGAATTCAAAAATTAGAAACTAGCAACGTTCTCTATCTCTTTCGTTCGTAGCCAATAGTATACATAAATAATAATTTCCCCCCGGTATGATGTACATGCATTTGCTTGATGCATTGTAAAAATATATATGAGACGAAAAAAATTCCTCCTTCCACACTCATAAAAACCCATTCCTACGTAAATTGCAGACCTGACAAACAACAAAAGGGTTCTAGATGTCCCATAGCTAGAGGCACGATTATTTCGCATATTGATTCTAGGTCAGGTTGAACGTCAATAACTTATACAGGGTAATTATAAAGACCGTGAAACATTTCATTAAATCGGTACAGCGAAATGGCTGAGAATAACGTAACAAATTATATACTACGTGAAAGAAAAACTGTGAAAGTTTTTTATACATTAGTTATGAATGTTCTATGTGTCCACCTTTCGTCACATGACGCACATCTAATCGACAGTCCAATTCTGCCCATACCCGTCCCAGCATATCAGGAATGATGGTAAGAGCAGCTGCTACGATGCGATGTCGCAAGTCTTCAAGGTTCTGTTGTATAGGTGGACCTTGATGTATCGCCTCAAAAAAAAATCGCAAGGCGTCAGGTCCATCGATCGTGGTGGCCACAGGAGGAGAACTTGGTCAGCGGCCGCCCCACGGCCTATATCTAGCGATGTGGCAGCGTCTCATTCAGATAATCTCGTACCAAATTGTGGTAATGAGGTGGAGCGTTTTGGCGCTAACACTCCTCCTTCTGTGATTAGAAGATAGCGGTTTTAACACACATTTGACGACTGCAAGCCAATTATAAATAAGGAAACAAGTCGTGGGAATATCACGTGCTACACGTTGTACAGTTAGAAACCTATGGATATTCGGCTTCAGCCGGTACACGTATAGAACTGAGAATTCTAGGCTGTTGCCAGATGAATACGCGAAATACTCGTGCCTCTACCCATAGCACCACACGTCGGTCTAACGTACACATGTACGTGCGCAAGGCGACGAGCATTCGGAAATTCCTAAAGCTGTTTTAACACCCTCTTAAGAGGGCGTGGTACACAATCCAACGCCAAAAGCATTAATATATAACTGTAGGTTTCTTGAAGCCAATTTGCAAAAATTAAACAATAACAATCCTATAGACAATAGTTTTAGCCAACGTTTTAAACAAAATTGTTTCCAGTGTTACGGACTTCTGAGGCACAATCTCTGACGCCGGAATCTCGTGCATTTAACTGCGGCGCAAGAGATCACGCGTAACGAATGAGTAATTTTGGATAAACATTTACTCATAAAGTTGGCAAATGCCATTATATAGGATTGTCATTGAGTATTTTATCCATGTTGGCTTCGAAAAAAAGCGTAGAAATCAATGGATGTTTTCAGCGTTTATTTATCTACCACGCACTCTTAAAAGCGCCGCATCATTACAGCAATTTTGTTCAAAAACTGAGAGGCCCTGGAACAGTAAGGGCTATTTAGCACACGTATAGGATGCAACCCCGCCTCTAAGTGCAAGACAAGAAAACTGCTGAAATGGTGTGCAGTATATTTTCTGTTGGTTTCTTGGATCGCCGTTTGTGACTTTCAGCAGCAACCGTATCATTTTTGATGTAAAATTAATGAAAATAACGAAATGTTGCTTGTTCGTCTGGTGCTTTTAATATACTGCAACGGAATACCCTCATAAATATTATGTATGTTGAAAATGGTTAAAATGGCTGCTTTAATCTTCAAGAAAGAAACATCAAAAACACAGTTAAATACTGAGCCTACGTATTTTTACATGTAATTTGTACGCACTTAAATATGCTGCTTAGATGTTAAATAACAGATTACAATTCAAGCTCAGCACGCAGGCCTGACGTGAGAACATGCTGTTCAAGTGCCTTTATTTTAAGTTTTGCAATGGTTTTGTGATTTCATATCAATGGTAACGAGAAAAAAATCATTAAATCAACGGGAAAATAATTTATATATGCTTTCAAAACACAGTTATGGCCATTTTAACATCCAAATGTTGTGTAATGTAAATCTCAAAAATTTAATGAGTCATAATGGTATAAACTATCTCAAGCGTTTCTTGAAGATTTAGCAGCTCCACGAAGAAATTTTTCTGGAATCGGACAATTTGTTCGTCTTCAGTGTTTGGCTAATTTTAAGTAGACCCAGATTTTACGAACGCTGATTTAAAGAAACATTGATTAAGCGAAAATATTTGTGGGAACCGTGGCCCACGGTTTCCTGTTTAACGAACTCGGATTTTACGAAACACCGATTTAGTGATCAGGATTTTGGGAACCCTGGCACTTCGTTAAATCGGGGTTCTTATTTTCAATTTTTAACATAAAACTTAAAATATGCCTACAAACGAACCCTGATTATTAATATACATGACCTATCTAATTGTGTGCTTGTGTCTTTAACACTCATTGTGAGGTGCAGATCAACAAGATGACGTAACGTAATTTTGAAATTTATAGTACAAAATAAAAAAAAAAACATTCTCATAACTACACTAATTCATGATTTTAAATTACTGTGTGTTGCTTTCTTTAAATACTTTTCTCACACTAGTAGGTCTGCTTGGGAAGGGAAAATATGGCAAAAGTCAACTGAAAACCTAAAAAATATTTCTATACCACTTGATCACGTATTTGAAGGTATTTGCTTACTACAAGCGGCCACGTCTCAGTGTTCTGGCAGTTCTGTAGTGAGGCCCGAATGAGACATAAACCACTGAGTGGCAGTGAAGAAGCTACAGGAAAACTTAAGCGGAAAGGACAGAGCACAGAGCTGTGCCGATGTCCGTGAAGTTGTCCCCATCCACCCCCCAACCTAAACGATGAGAACGTTATCATAATATTCACACTGTTAATTCTTTGTTAGAAATCGTTTGTTCCGCAATAAAAATAGTAGTTTCGAAATTTAACAGCACTAGGTCTAATTAGCAAAGTAAATTTTGGGGCAAAACTTCACACTGTTAGGCATATCGAAGCAGTCATCATTAAATAGTGATAACGCTTTCTCGTTACTGTTATAAAAACTAGAACATTGGTTTGAGCCACTACACTTTACAATGATTAAAAACAAGCACATAGAGTTAGAATGTTTGAAAATGTTTAGTTGTTTATTTCTTAAATATCTTTGTAAGCATTTCAATAAGAATATTGCTGTCACAGAAAAACATACGTCCACTTTGTTAAAATTTGTATAATTTAAATTTAAATTTTTTATTATAAAAAATTGCAGAATTCATAAAGTGGGTGTGAGATTTAGCTTGATACTAAAATACTTTTACACCACACAAGACCCATCGCGTTCGCCCGTCATACGTCCATCCGCCAGTTTTTAGGCCCGTTCCGTCCGTCAGAAATGCTAACGATTCGCAAAAACGCGTCATCCGTCCTTCGTTATTCCTTTAATTTGCTATGCTACCAATGTACAAACAGAAAACTTCTGTGGGACGTAAAAATTTCCCTTGAATATATTATTTATTTTTACAGATTTTTACTCGATCTATAGCTGCTTATAATTGCAAACGCTGTTCTTCGTCACAAATAAATTTTACGAGCGTAAAAAAATTACTACAGTAATTAAATTACTAATGGTGTAATGTGAGTAAGCATTATGTAAAAAATTATTTCGGTTCGAGTTTTAATTTTTTCCGAATGCCAAAACTATCATTATCGTATTTTAAAATAGAATTTACAGCGTCCTCTAACCAATACAAAAAAATGCACAACCTTCTTATTTAAATAAACAGTTCAAAACGATCATCTTTAGAAGGCTGTAATTTCACCCGTCCGTCCGTAAAAAAAGTTAAAGCTTTTTCAAGCTTTCGACGGACTGACGGACGGACGGAATTATTCCAGACACCTGATTGGCTGGAAGTCACGTGATCGACGGACGATTGACGGACGGACGGGTGCGGCGGATCGTTGTAAATCCCTCTTAAGTTTAACCATGCCCACGGCCGTAGAAGAACACGTCTTGGACACTCGCCTGGAAACTTGACCCCCTTGTTGTTTGGCTGTAGTTCGCCAAGTTACCGAGAATGTGTGAGTGTTTGACGATACTCAGGGCGGTCGGGCTCAAACTCCGCCCACACCACACTCACCTTTTATCAAAACGTATTTTTTATCAATTTATGAAATACTCCCTTCGCTCACAATCCTTAATTACGGCTTCAACAATCTTTATTTACTTTATAATGTAAACAATGGAAAAAAGTGGGCGGAGTTTGAGCTCGACCGCCCTGATAGCAGCGACAAACACTCACACATTTTAGGTAACTTGGCGAACTACAGTCAAACAACAAGGGGGTCAAGCAAAATACACTGGTATATGTGCGAGTGTCCAGACCTGTAATTCTACGACCGTGACCACGCTTAGAGATTATAATTTTGAATACTGAAAAGTGAAGCTATCTTAATTTACACATTTCTGTGCACCTGCCTACAAGTAATTTGCAGCGGTATTATAAAACTGAAGACTGTTTTTTTTTGCATACTTATACAGAAGAGTTTTTCTTCCCCCTTCGAATAAGATGAGAAATTATAACGAAATAGTTTTTAATAATCAATAAAATTTGTCTTTATGTACAAAACAATGTACTATCGTCCTTTGTATGCCAGAACCATGAATGTGCATTTTACAAGTATTGAGAACAATCGATTTTAAACTTCAAAGTCTCATTAAATTTATGGATTGTTAAATATAATTCATGTTTGCTGTTATGTGCCTTTTAGTGGTAGAAGTTTAACAAATGGCAAGGTTACAGTTTCTTAAATGTAACTTAATGTCCCCTCTCTAATCAATTTAAGTATAAATTATAATTATTAAAATATTTGACAAATTCGTGAATCTGGCACATCAAAACCAACAAAAAGACATACATTAATGGTTCACATAAATTTATTTTGATATAACTGTGTTATCTACTCTTCAAAATATTATTAAAACACAAAGACCAGTAACAGTTGGTAATAGATCTTGTACATTATTCTTCAGTGTTCTAAAAAAAGTATTAATACAACATATTCTCAGTATCACTTAGCAAAAGAGTTTGAAAACGAAAAAGAGAACATTTAGCAGTTAATCCTATAGATTATTCTTATGGGTGCTCTAAAAAAATTATTAATTAACTACAACTGCAATTTCAATTAACAATACAATTTAAAATGGAAAAACAGAACATTTAGTAATAAGATTAAATTTGTTTTTCTTCCGACATATAATTGTCTGGTTCTGGGAGTGAATCACGAACCCCTTCATAGCTCTTCAATGCACGGTAATGTGTGTGGTGTTCTCACAGTGTTACCTACTTGTCACACATACTACACAAGTCTTTGTACTTGGCTGAAGAGATTGAGAATGCATTGCCTTTGTGACGCCTTGTGTTGTTTAGGGTCGTCCTGTTGCCCTCATTATTTGCACTTCTGAAACGGTTCGCTGAAGTGTGTTTTATAGAACAGCGATTGAAGCTTGGCTTTTTCGTAGTGTAGCCAGCAAATTGATCTCATGGGAATTTTCGGAATTCTTTTTGAGTCTGTTTTAAAACCAAGAATATTATCATTCAACATTGTTCTCACTACAACTGAGCGAGGATTGTACCTGCTTGTTCGAGTTGCCTGCGCCTTTCCTTCGGGAACATAACCACGAACATTTTTCGATTTCTTTTCTACTTTCGAGTGGATTGAATCACACTCCATTTCAGTTTGTCTATTTTCAAAGTATTTATGTTCGATGAGGGTCATGCACATCGATACAAAAATAACATTCTTCTGTTGTCCACCACAACCATCTGATATCACTAAAACATCTTAGATGTTCTGTTGACTCATCATATAATCATAAACGCAAGTTGATAATTCAACAGCTCCTCACTTTCCTTCAAGTTCATTCCACAAATAACACTCTGCCTTGATTGCCCAAATTGTAGACTGTCCGGTTATAAACCGCTAAATTTCGTAAGTAAATATTTATCCACATGATCTATTGGGAATGTTTGGAACAGCTTGCAAATCAAAATTAAAGGTAAGAATATGCTCATTATTTTTTTCAGCCAAATTGTCTTTGTTGTGTTCTTGGTGGGCCATTTCTGCGTTTACCTTATGTCTGTCATCATATACTCTTCTTTTTCGCTTTATCGTCTTCCGTAAGCGAATAATAAACTAAGCATTTGCTGCATTGGTCCTACTTTGGGATAAAAAAAAACTCGTTAAACGTGGTTTCTTCAAATTCTGTTTGGAATTCGCTGTGCATTATGGAAATATTCAAACTACAATCCATATACTTTTTTTGCATCCGTGATATTTAGGCTTGCCGTAAAAAATTAAATACCTCCAGTACGTGATATTCCATACCAGTATTTGTTTCACAAAAATCGGCTTATGCTATCTAAACCACTTACGTCTTTTTAATTAATGAAATAAATTCATATCCTCATTTAATATTTTTCATTCTTTGAAGAACCAAAATCGCGACAGTGACCCATACGTGATTTACCTAAAAAAAAAAAAAAATAAATAAATAAATAAATAGTAATTATAGACAGTTTCACGAATGTGCTACATTCGTTCTTTTAGCATAGTAAATATCGCAAATGTTCCACTTTGGTGTAAAAGGAACTTGCAATAACTGCTACAGGAATAACGACGACACATTCGCGTTTACAGCAAACTGTAGATAATTTGAAATACGTGTCATCTACGCACTTTTATCTCAAAATAAGGATTTGTGCACATTCGTGGTTTTGGTATACATGGGACTATATAAAGTCTACTAATATAAACAAGTCACGATTGTGACAAGAATTTTGTATTTTCGGAATAAACCACCTGTAAAAAAATGTTTTGTTAATTTTGCAAACAACTGTTAATACTAACTTCATTATTTCAAACTGCACAAATTTAGTTACTTGAGGTATGTGGTTTATTTCGTCTGTCCTCTGAACATTTAAGTGGAAAATACTCTTTGCTCTACTAAATTATGTATTTGTGTTGCAAATATATTTTTAACAGTAAAACAGTAACCTAGATAACACACACATTGATTTTATTTTTCTGAGAAACTTACATTCTAGCTCTGCATGAAAGTTCCCAATACGTTTAGTTCATCATATGGTACCGAGTCATTAACAACAATATCACGTTACATTTTCTATAAGAAAACTCTACATGTTTATCTTCTGCTTCCCAATATGTTTTCTTTTTTAAAACTACAAGAGAAAAGTAGTAAAGAAGCTATATTATTGTATTCACAAGCTTCAATATTAATATATTGTTGTCACTGTAAAATACAGCAGAGAGACGGTTCTCAATATTCAAAATAAACTTTAATTTCTGGGACATTAGGATTTTATTATTTTTGTGGCAAGGCTTTGTAAACAAAAGCGAACTTACTGACATAATTTTATTTTATCCATCAGAGCGCAGTACTCATTTCTAAGATAAACTCATTATCATGTGTACCAATAAACCTCCCAAAGTGTTAAAAAAAATTGTGCTAGGGCAGTTATGAAACATACTGACTCACAGATTTTTTTTTTTTTAATGTGTCAGAGAATAAAATTGTTCGTCTCAAATGATTTTTAATTAGTTCTGACTTGAAACATGGTACTTATCTTTCGATATACCGTATTAAATTATAAAAAAATGTACGAGTTGAAAAAATTTTTAAACTTTTGACAAATGCTTAGCTCAAGCACCTCAGATTATCGCGGAGGATGTATTTTTGTAGTTATCAGTCAGGTTTCTTTGGTCTTTTTCGGTCCCTGATGCATTAGAAAGTAACATCTTAACGTAAATACGCCAGTTTGTAAGATGCTTGCTAGGTGGATGAATGGAACAAATCGGAGATGAATTCTCAAATGCAGTGCAGACGTGACGGGAGCAAAACGTCACTGGTATCGGTTTGGAAACTTTAGAGCTTGGCTGGTAGCGGGCAGAATAGTTGTTTGTGATTAGAATACAGTTGGTCTGTGAAAGTACTTATGGTTTCCGAATAATGAATTCGAATACTTCGAGGTTCTTGCATCGCTGTGCGTAATGTGCTGTATGAGTGTTTTTAAATTTGATACAATAGCAACATCTGTAATGAAAATTACAATAAACTTCATATTTTTACGCTTCCTAGACACTGTACGAACCTCCCAAACACAGATGCATTGATCTTAGCTACAAAAAACAGATTAGACACTATATGTGACTTACAAGTAAAGCGCAGATAAAGACATCGTAGAGTCATCACATCTGGTCTGAGCATACACTTCTAAGGCAATGTATTAAGTCTACTAGCTAGCGTACTTGCTAGCATTCTAACAAATGTAGTGTACACACGTTTAACTTTCTTGTACGCGAGGGTGCACAGCTTAAATAACGTACGTCAAATGCAGATCTAGAAACTGCATTTAAGACTAATGGAGAGAATTTGTGCAGTATTTATTGGTTTGCTACGAAAACAGAACATGAAAAGTTAAAAATGAAATATTTATGGAGGTGGGCTTAGTGATATGATGCAGCATCGTGCAATATTCCTTCAATCGCTTCTTTTGTCCACCCTGACATAATTTCAAAATTCGTTCCAAAAACATTTGCGAGCGCATAAAATTTTTTTTCTAACAATAGAACAGTCCGATTCCAAACTAGCTAGTATACAATTCTTGGTAGCCACTAGTAGACTAGGTAGCCATTCAAATGACACAGTTTGCAGCAAGTCGAGGTGAACAAGAAGGTGTTTGTCCACGTTGTTGTACAAGAAAGGTGTCTGAATGCCTTCGAATGTCGTTGTTGGTGCTGTACAGTTTTCACGCCCACATACAAGTATAGTGGCTCATTTCCTGACAACTCTGTAAAATTATACATTACATATATCCTTTGTGACTTGGAGAATAGATAATTTGCACATACGTACATGCATACAATAACACGACACATCTGCCCCTGAACTTACCAAAAACCAGTTGCATCAGTATATAAACTTCTGAAAAGCCCTCAATAGATTATCACCATTTAAGAGGTAAAAGAGTGTAACTTGGGCTAAAACCATTTTAATAATTTAAATTACGTTTATTTAAATAGTAGGAGGGATTAAAAGAGAAACTATTACAGTAGTGACAAAACAAGGACCAAATAAAATATATGTGGAACAGAAACAATAGATCAGTCTCAATTTATTTCTTGTAGCCATACGTAAGTCAGCCACGCATATGAAAATTCACCTTTATGCCGTTTTTATATTAGCCCTGCATTTATGCGCTGCTTTAGTTGTGATTCAAAAGTCTTGTAGCTGTACTAGACTTGTGTCTCATAGAAAATAATACCTATCGATGGTGAAGATGCAAAACCTCGTATGTCACAATTGGAAAGAGCTCAGGTGGGCGGATAAACTGGAGATGAAATCTTACTGGCGTGGAAGGAATTTTACAGCCCTTTAGTTTGCATCAATACAATAAAATGTGCTTTGGAAAAAAACTAATTTATTGGACGTTCTTGTTATTGCCGAGGAACAATGTGTAAAAATGTAAATACTGCCGAAAATTGACATACGAGGTTTTGCATCTGCACCATCGCTATGTTACAATCAGGTTACGGCATAAATCGCCCGTTTCTTGCCCTGGTACAATGATACTTGCCTAACTAAAATGTCACAGTATTGTAGTGACGCTACGATAAAGCTCGCTGACACTTGTCGAGATATTAGCTTATTGCGGTTTTTAGAAGTTCTCGACATTACTGAAGTGGTGTTGAAACTGATGGGTCCTTAAAACATACACGTCGAGTCCTTTGGTCGTCTTGCAATCAAAGTCTTCCCTCGTATATGTTCCAGATCTTTTGTGCACCTAAAGTTAACTGTATGCGCAAATTGCAACGGAAAATCAAACATAACATGACATAAAAACTACCGTTATACGTCCGCTCAGAGATATTCCTGTCTTAATTGCTCTTAATTATAAATCGGACGTAACTCTACATGACAAAACTATTTCTCCAAATTTTATAATAATTTAAATTTAACACGATATTCGAGAAACAAAAATTTATTGTAACCCTAAAATAATTCCATGCAAGAAAATATTTTGTACAAAATGTTTCTTAATTTTTTTTTCAACAAATATAAAGTCTTGAAGATTTAAATAGACGTTCATAATTTTTTTCTTCATTTACAATTTTTACTCTATTTTCATAACTTGTGATCATTCTGGCATGTATTGAATCATTGAGTACGTTTTTAGAAAATGGAAGCTATTTAATTAATTTACAACTTAAATATCAATTTATGTATTGAAATATATTGTACAGAATGCTCCGTTCAATGAATAGGTCTTTAAATTTCAATACGAAAACTAATTCTATTCTTAAGTCACATACTATAATGAAATAATAAATATCCAATCTACATAACTTATGTAAGAATTTTGCTTCACAAAATTGTTTGACCTCGAATGGAAATTTTTTATTGTAAGATCTGTGTAAAATATGTGACATATGCTAGTTCGCAATACAGCAGTTCCGTTGTTCGTTTTTATGGTTACTGTCGTTTACTAAATATAAAGTATGAGGAGTTCTATTTAAACGTCTTTGAACTTAAATGTAAAAGGCAATTTACCTTCGATGATTGTCGGGATGAGGTCTTCGGAAATGTTCAAAGCCAACTACAAACTTATTCACTAGATAATTACTTCAAAATTTAAAAATGTAATCTTTAAAGTGTTTCATGCAACGTAAAATGAGGATATTGGGAGTTACAATTGTGAAATGACACTGGCGTATTGGTGTTATTAATTGCTCTCATCGCTACGACTACCAATCTTACAGTTTGCATGTCAAATCCTCGTAGTGTTAAACAAAACCACAGCAAATACCAGGTACTTTGAAATTGGAGCAAACATTTTAGATAAATAACAGACGTTCGTGCTATCTACATTTGGTACCGGCACAATAAAAACCATTTTTAAGATGGGCAAGAAAATGGCATACATATAATGATTTTAGCTGGAACACAGAATTAAAAAAAAAAAAAAAAAAAAAAAGTTATACTTTGCAACGAGTCATCTGTAATTCCTAAAAGAATTGCTTCTGAGGGTGAAGAATGCCTTCTTGGACTACATGATGGCGATCAGTATGAAGGCATCTATAAAAAATTTACTTAAGAGTAAATTCACAATTTCGAAACAAAGCCAGTTAAGGTAAATTTTCTCTGTTATGTTTACCTTCTACCAGTGACGCAGGATGTCATGTGTACCTTAATGATGTTCAAGTGCGATAAAATCGTAATTTTTTATCTTTATGAAATAGCGTTAGTTTTGTAGATGATACTTATGAGTACAGTTTCCTGTTACAAAACAATTTAAGTTCTCATAGGTTTCTCATAACGGTGCGACAAAGTAAAAATTTGCTTGTTCTGCTGCCATGCAAATAGTGAAAACTAACTGACCTACTTGAATAAAATAGTTCACTGTGATATTACATCCCATGAGCTGTGCAATAAAGTATTTAAGAGACCATAACGTTACATTTTGAATTTTTTTAAAAATCGCAAAAGTACAAGAAACAAGTTGAAAACTCAGCAATTTTTTTAAATACAAAAATAGTTCACGGGATTTTTTAAAAATGTTTTATTGTGTTGTCCGTGGCATGTTATTTCACCGTGAATTATTTCACTTACGTGAGTCAATTGGTTTTTACTATTGGCATGGCAGCAGAAAATGGAAATTTTGACTTTGACGCAACGTTATGAGGAAACTTTGCGAATTAAAATTGTTTCGTAAGTAAGAGAAGTATCGTCTACAGATCTAACACTATTTCATATAATTATAAAATTATGAATTTATCCTTAAAGTACAAGACTGGCTGGAAAACAATTGGGAAACTAAGAACTAAGGAATTGTAAAGTGAAAACAAAGTCGCATTTCTGTTCCTGCCTCATGCTTCTTGACTTCATCCCCCAACGAATTTTTTTTGTCGCAAGTGGCAAGTGTAACGCATTGCATTTGCATTTGGGAGGATCCGGGTTTGATTTTTGGTCCAAACATCCTGAAACATGTTCTCTGTGGTTTTCTGAAATCACTCCAGGTGAATGCTGCACTGGTTCCTCACAACAACCCACAGCAAATTCCTTTCCTGTTTTTGTACATCTGAGCCAAATGGTTCCATCTCTAACAACCTAGTTGTCGACCATATGTTAAACCCTTTTTACCGAACTGTTATAAACGTGGTGGTGCGTGCTGCGGGAAAACATAGTCTACCATGAGCTGTGATAACAAGATTCCAGTAAATAATATTAAACCATGCTGTATAAGAAAGCTGGACCTTAAATAAGAAACTGGTGAACTTAATTTGCAAGAAATATTAAGATGTGCAGTTAAAGTGCTGCAGTCTTGGGAAATCTGTAACTAAACTACATTATCCTGCACTGCAAACTTCACTCTAAACAAGAGTCGTGTCGGAAATGTTCTTTGCTGAAAAGTGAAATGTTAACAACTTTGCGAGAACAATGTTATTTTATTTTTGGTAATCTATGCTAACTGCAAAGTTTACAAATTTTATCCAATTTTAGCATTTGTTCTCTTTACAAACACCACTAAGTAAGAATCTTGTATTAATCGACCGATAGTTTATGACGAATCGTATATGTCTCTGCTGAATATTTTGGAACTGTAACAAGCTCACATAAATATAAGTTAATTCTGAAAATTAAAAAGTTTTACAGTTTTAATTAAATCCAGTTTCTGGAAGCAAAGTCTGAAACTAATTTCCTGGCTCTGTTAACGTAAACTTCCCCAATTGTGTTGGTTTTATGCATATCTTCGTTATTCATGTTATCAGTGCTGCATGCACCTTTTTTGGACAGGCTGATGGGGGACAACATAAATGCAATATGCCAGAACTCCACTGCTGAAGAATGTTCAAGTTCCTTCAGAAATTCTTCGAAGGAGAAGGGAGTAGTGTCGCAGCCCAAAATCTGTAAACAGTCTAAAAAGTTGTTATGGTAGAACTTAACAAGATGCTCATAATACACTGACAAAACTTCTGTGTGTGCAGTGGTGTACAGAAAAAACAGTAAATCCCTCGCTGGTGAGTCATACCCAGTAAGTTGAAAATCAATAAACTTCAAGAGAGTTGGAATTCTTTTGAGGGATACAGACTCATATCGGAACATAATGTTGTTTGTCCAGAGGTCAAGATGTGTCATGGTAGCGAAAGGTTCCCTTGGCTGCCTGAGATTTTCGTTCTTATAAATATAGTTGCCTTTCTTCAGTGCAGCGTTGATTCTTTCCTTCAAAGTTTCGTATTCGGGAAGTGTTTCCAGTTCTTTCAGACGTACCATGTCCAACGGACCAACCGCGACAAAAGTCGCTGACTGAAGGACAGTTGCTCTAAAGACTTCGGGATTCCTGATCTTGATGGCGATTGCTGTTGCGTGGAATCGGGCTAGTTTGTCGACCACGAGTTCGCAGTGTGCCAGATCTAGACCGCTGAAGCGATTAGCACACTCGTATCCTTGTTCGATCAGATTATCCAGCAAAATTACAGCACCCTCATCAACTGGTGCAAAATTGCCTTTCGAAGAAATCCTAGCTCCGTAGCATACGGGGAACACGTCGAGATGCTTGTTTCGTGGAACACTTTCGTCTTTCTGTATTTGCTCGTATGCAGGGCAGACGAGTAGATACATACCAGTCTCCTTCCTCACTGTAATACTGCACTGGAAGAACTCTTGCAACCAGCTGGACTTGGGAAGCATCTTTGCTACTAGATGAAGTATCCTTGAGCCATGTTTGAGACTAACATCTATAGCCAGCATAGTACTGCCTAAGTTATCACCCGCACTAGTAAGACGTCTAACTGAAAAATCCTCTATCTGGGCTTTTGTTGCATCAAGATTTGGCCGCAGTAACTCTTCCAAAACATTTTTGATTAGAGGACTGGGCCATGCTGCCATTTTCACTTCCTGAAACACCACAATATATAATTGTTAGTACTGCTTCTTCCATGCTTAATATTTTACTGTGCAAATGTTCAAAGTTCACAAGTATAAACTCATTCTCTAAGTTAAAACATATGTTTCTGTACATGTTATGAGTCCTAAAATTAAGCAAGAGCTCACATAATTTAACATCAAGTTGTGGTTGTATGTGACAAAATATTTCAACTTAACTAATGTAAGGCATTAATACGAGTGTTTGTTGTTTGCCAAATAAATCTTCTAGTAGACTACTAAATTTGTAAGGATCTTTATTTGGAAGTACTCCCAGACAACGAGTAACCGAAATAAATAGTTACAATATGATTTGCTTATTTTTTAAATCTCATTTCATGGCAAGTAGATGTGAATGAGTTCAGACAGGAGAAACCTAAATATAAAAATAGAATATGTATATTAATGCATAATAATACGTAGGCTATAGCTTATTTCCGTATACTCACTATGAAAGTCTGTCATAGAATGTAAAGTTAACAGTGCTATACATTAAACATAAATAATGAATTAGATTTGAACAGGAATATCGTGGACCTACGGTATAAACAATGACTGACATGCATAAAAAGTAATGTACGACTCTGTCGTGTACATGACTTTAAGCGTCTAGTCGACTAACGGGTTGGAGTTTTTTGTACGTATTTTCCCGGTGTTGTTTTTTTAACGAAGAAGCTCGTTTTACTATTGTGAAGATGTGTATTTAATAATAAGGATTCACACTAGACCGCACTAAGTCATGTAACACATACATTGATTGCAATATAAAAATTACTTGAAGTGATAAACACTTTCAACAAGTAGGCCCTATATACCTTTAAAATCTTCATCTAATATTTCACCTAAAGGTGTCGTAAATATCTGTTATCTGAAGACAAGCTCGGCCAAGACACTTCCGTAACATTACCATGAGAAAACTTATTAAAATATACGAAAAATTGTTTTATGAATTTGTTATATTTAATATATTTACACTAAAATAGAATTGACATTCGTTCATATATTTATTCTATACGTTACAAAAAATAAATGTTTTCGAAGATTAGGAAAAACTGATTTAAATGTTTTTGTAAGCTCACAACTTGGAATCTATCGTTGCGAAATCTGCAAAATATTTCGCACATATTATTTTAATTTTTAGAACCAAAATTATTATATTTAAGTGGTTTGCTTTCACCTGTTCTAGCGCAGTCACCATTATTAAGAAACAAAAAAATTTTAAAAATTTATTCAAGGTTTTTACGGTTTATATTTTAACAAAAAATATTAATTTTTTTATTTAAACAGATATCTTACCAATAATTATATCACCCCATTTTTTCGAGTTTGCCAGCAGTAAAAAGATTCAGATCATGATATTCAGTCCAAGAACAGCAAACATATTTTTAAAAAATGTTTGCGATGTTTTTATACGTTTCAACAAACAAAATGTATGGTTATATTTTAGATTTTAACAGATTTCTTACCAAGAAAAATTTTCTCAAAAATTGTGTTGCAAAAAAACGTTACCCCCAAAATTACTTCTTAAAATAATGAGAAAAAAAAATACTATTAGTTATCAGCAACATAAGATGAACATATTCTCCCGTGGAACTTTATCCTAAATTTTTTTAATACATTTTTATATACAATAATATTTCTCCAATAATATCTATTTGAAATTTCTCAATAAATTTTTCGCTTATTTCTAGATATTTCAAAACAATTTTTTAATTTACTTTATATTAACATTTATCAATAAAGCTCTCTGACAATATTTGATTTTTTGAAATATCTTCCCAATTAGCTTAATTTTGAAATGTATCAATAAATCCTTCTGACAGTATTTGATGTATTTAAATATCTTCTCAATCAACTCTATTTTGAAATTTATCAGCAAAAGTTCCTGATAAGTACTGATATTCGGAAATTCCTTCCCAGTGAACTTTATTTTGAAATTGTTCAATATATTCTTCCGAAAGTTCTATGTATTCATATATTCCTCCGTCATATAGGCATGAAAAGCACTGTGTTATGCTTTTAGCGACCCAGTTTCAACTACCTTTAAAATTCATAAATTTTTAATTATTTTAGGCTTAGGGATATTATAAATGTTGGGTTTAACTGTTTCTTTTTAATTACGATATTTGCTGTCATATGGACAGAATAAAATAAGTTGGAAATGTTTTTGTTGTTCTTAGACAGAACAAATGTTTTTACTGTACTTGGATTGAATAATTTCTTTTTAGGATGAGATGAATTAAAAGTTACTAAATTTTTTTGGTAGAGCTGTTTTAAAATTTATTAATTTTTCTAGGTTAGGCTGTTTTAAAAAGTATCTTATTTTTTGTTTCTTTTTATATTTTTTTAGTTTTTATTCTAGCAATTGTTTTATAAACTTATTGAAATTTTTTTGTAATAAATGGAAGCTGAAATTAAAATGGGTGCTAACAAAAGAAAAGTCTGTAATGGAACTTCTTGGAAATAAATTTAAACTAACCAACGAATGATTCGGATTATGGTTTCTTACAGAAAATTTAAATAATAATAATAATATTGTTACAAATTTTGGAAATATTTATTACACAAACGGAGAAAAAAAATTAGAAGAATTTTAACTAATTACAGAGCATTTTAGCGATAATAGATTGTGAGAGAAAAAATGAAAAATTTCTTGTAAAAAATGAACATTGTGGCAGATTTAATAGTTTGTTAAGATCCAGATCTTCAAAATTCAGGTTAGCAAGACATGGCGTTAAAGCAAAAATTCCTCATTTATTAGAGTCTAATTTAAAAACAATTTATGGGGTTAAACAAATATAAACCCAAATTATGAAAATTACGTCACTATTCCATATAAAATAGAATTAGCAGATGTTAAATACCATAAAGTTTTAAATAATTAGCAAAAGAACGTTATTATTAATTAGTTATAGATATAACAAGATTTTGCTGGTATCGGAGGAATCCGTCGTATAACCATGACTTCATATCAACCTCGGCGAATATTAAGGTGGGGACTGTTGACGTAACGAAACTGAGTGGCTAAATATCTCAAATTATAATTATAATTGTTAATTACATGATCTTCCTCCTTACACGTCTAGAGAGATTAACGTGCTATGTATATACCGTGGCATTAAGGGGAATTGATCCCTGTCAGATCGGTTTTACGGTTTTTCTTATAAATCATGGAATAGACACATTGTTTTACTTTTTCACGCTGACAAGGCATAGTTTATTGTTTCATTCACTTTTTAGAATCCATGTGGCATTGTTTCTTTTAATGTTGCAGCTTCTGTAGTAGCTCCCGTAAATAAAGCAATTTTTCCTTTTCAGCTGTTTCCCGTTGCAAAATAATGAACATATTATGGTTCCAGCCATTTCAGAAAACCGATTAAGTTTGTATCTATGCCTTGTCGTGACAAAAATTTTGATACATCGACTGGAACAGAAGTTATCGAGAAGAACCAGATAAATCCAAGGTGGTAGGGATCAACACCCCTAAGTTCATAGTTAACTTACTGTGCTATTAATATAACGTCGGCTCTTAACAAGTAATAACTTAGCAAATGCCTTTACAAGACAATGGGTAATAAACCTTGTATATAAGCATAAAGTTGGTGAATTTGTATGTTTGTCTTGTAAGAGGTATGGAAAGATAATATTTGGCGCAAACGACTGGAATATGCAATCGTCGACAAAATCTGAACTACTCATCAGAATTCGATGGAACTTTTTTGTCGAGTAGATATAATAGTAGTGGATGTCTGTTTATACAGCACCAGATGGTACTACTCTTTCGAGTAAAAAATTATGAATTAGAAGCCGAATAGTGTTTTTTAGGACATGGAGAAACGTTTTTTATATTTTAACTTAAAATAACGAAAATCCGAAAGATTAAAAAAATCTCCATGTCCTGTAAAAGACCACTCCGGTTTCCAACTCGCATGCGACTGAAAACTGTAGCATAAGACACTGGATATTATCATAATAAAAATTATAAAAATTTTATTTTTCCATTTGTATTGATTTTATGGATTCAAGTCCTTATTTTTATAAACAGTTTTTAATTTTTTACTCGAAAGCAAAGCATACTATCTCTTATTGTTTTATATTAGAAGTCCGCTAGTAATATATTATGTACTCGACAAAAAGTCCCATATAATTACTACGAATATTTAAGATTTTATAAACGATTGAGTATTCCAGCCGATCGCTCGACATCGTACCTTTCCATACCCCTTAAGGGTGTTCAGGTGCGATAAAAATTTAATTATATATTTTTTATGAAGTATTGTTAGTTTTGTAGACGATACTTGTGAGTACAGTTTCCTATTAAAAACAATTTTAGCTCTCATAGTTTTCTCATAACGGTGCGTCAAAGTCAAAATTTGCTTGTTACGCTGCCATGCAAATAGCAAAACTAATTGATCGACTCAAATGAAATAATTCACTACGAACTAGCATTTCATGAGCTCTGCAATAAAACATTTTAAAACTCACAACGTAATATTTGGAATTTTTTAAAAAGATCGCAGCAGTACAGAAAAAAAAAATTTTAATATAAAAATAATTCGTGGGGTATTTTTTAAATGTTTTATTACGTTGCCCATGGCATTTTATTTCACTGTGAATTATTTCTTTTACGTAAGTCAATTGGTTTTAACAATTTGCATGGCATCGTAACAAGCAAATTTTGACTTTGACGCACCGTTATGAGAAAACTATGAGAGTTAAAATTGTTTTGTAAGAGGAAACTGTACTCATAAGTATCGTCTACAAAACTAACAATATTTCATAAAAATATAAAACTGTGAATTCATCGCACTTGAACACCCTTAAGCATAACAAGTGCCAGTTAAGCAACGGATTGTTTATAGAAGGCAGAACTTACCGTGCGGCCCCTATAGAAGAGTTGTTGCAGTACCACTATGAGGAAAACCAGTGGCACAGAGGAAACAGCACAGCTGGGGTTATTTGTGTATTAGTTCGTCAGATAAGTGTACCTGGAACTGAGAAATGCACACGGCCGACAGTAGCGATGCGTGAAGAAGCGCGCACGTGCGCACGTTACAATGCCAACTACTACAGCTCTGAGGCACGTGCGGTGACAAGCATGTTGGGTTACGTCAACGCGAGGCAAGGATAAAAAAACCTCACTGGTGGTTTTTGATAATAGAATTGACAAAAAAGATTTTTAAAAAGTAATATTTTAGCAATCCCGTGCGCAATTCAAGTTCATAAAAGAATTTAATTAATGTTAAATTTACTCTAACGAAAGTAATATGATAGTGGTATGTAGTAGCACGTAGTATCCAGATCTATAATACGGTAAAACTACCCTACTTTCTGATACTAGGGCTACGAACTTCAGTTACAGAAATATCTTAGACACTTTGATTGAATGGGTGAGGTGAAGAAGGAAATGATTCCATTTTGACCAACTTTCGGAAAAACAGGAAAAACGGTTTTGACACTAAACTTTAGGTTGAATAGGGAAACTTACATTTAGACATTTGTTTGATAGGTTTAAAGGAGACGGTGCACTATTGGAAAAACACAAAACCTATTACGTACAGAAAGTTATGTGCAATCAAATTTAAAGGAATGTTTTCATTTTTAATCTTATTGAATCGAGGACCTTCTGAAATTTGACGAAACAATAATTTACAGGTATGTTTCCATAATACAAGTGCTATTAATTAGTATAATAATTTTTTTATGTTATAATAACTACAATGTACTAACCAAACATTTACAATGTCACATGTTGTACATTTACAACACTGTAGACTACATAAACAAAAGAGACACTACTTGATCGACTCTCGCGGCGAATAGCCAATCATGCCATTACTCTGAGGGTAAGAAGAGAATCATTTCCTCTTACATACCATTTCAAAATTCAAAGTTCCATAGCGGTGTAAGGATTTCTAGAATCTTTTCTTTCCTCATCTCAATGAACGAAGCTACATACAAAGAACAACTTGGCTATATTAGTTCGTTTTCGATAAAATATAGAATGTTTTCCTTTTTCTTCTCACCCGTTTAATTGTAATGTAATATTTGAAACATAGGTCACTTATTACATAAACATAGTACTGTAACATAGTGAACTAGGAGTACAAAGCCTTCCTAATACTGTGAAGCATGCAAAGTGGTTTATTTTTTATTTTTTCTTATCACTATATTAAGGTACATCGCGATATAGGATACTCTGTATTTAAATTAAACTTTTGGATTAATATATCATTTCGTGGAATTCGTTTTGTGGTTTTTTTGTTCTGTTTCAGTATCGGTAATTTTTACTACCTATTTTCTTAACTTAAGACTGCACTTCAGTTGATTTAGAACAGAATATAGCACACGCACAGAAAGTTCAATCCAAGGTTTGTCGTGGGAGACGCTACAATTACAAATCGCACGCGCACAGCAAATAGCACAGGATCGTCGCACAGAAAGTTGGGCAATATCCTATAATCCTGTGCGCCGTACGTAGCCAATCAGAACATGGATACCACCGGGTTCAAAAGAAAATAAACACGGGTGAAAATGGTAGCTAATTTGACTGGCCTTTGTAGAAATTCGCGCCGAAGTTAGTAACTCGATTTGTTCGAAATGAAATTGTCTTCAAGGTCTATAACGGCTACTGCAATATTAAGAAAATGAGTTAGCTCGATTTTGTATAAAATAAACAAAAAAGTTATTTACGATAGCGGTAACAATAAAAACATTCAGAATCGGTGACACCAACACAAACATGTATTATTTACCAGTGTTGCTTGTTTTCGTTTTAGCAACAACTTCCGCTGTTTCTGGCCGCGATATTGTAGTTTGCAACTCTATACTGTGCGAGTGTTCTGTGTCTGTGCGTGTGCTGTTTGCTGTGATAATAAATTGTACCGGAGCCTTTAGCGTTCCCCCGACTAAGTCAAGGGTCAACATAAATGAAAATTAATTTATTGTGTTTTAATTTTTAATAGATAGTTTTAATGTGTTATGGGTGTTTAGAAATATTTTATTTGGTTTAAGTAATGTTTGTAGCTTTTTATTATTCAATACTTATTCAATTATAGTACATATAAAATAAAAATATTTTTATACAGTTTAAAAATATTGAAGTACTTGTTATCATATAATAAAATCACTGAATTCGGTCCATCCGTTTGGGAGCTACGAATCCACACACACACACACACACATACATACACACACACACACACACATATATATATATATATATATATATATATATATATATATTACAGGATGGCCAAGAATAAGTGTTACAAATTGATAGGGATGGTAGATGTGCATGTTTGAAACATATTTGATTAAGGAACCCATGTCCGGAAATGCATCCTTATACCTGCAATGGTGCACCAAAGTAACAGGGGTAGGCAGGCAACCTGGCGACAACAAGCCAGTGAAAACATCTGTTGTGTTGTGTTATGTACTACCCGCTTTGA
>PNEQ01117882.1:9879-47172 GCA_003012365.1 Medauroidea extradentata
TAGCAGAGTCGCGCAGCTATTGAGCTCGTCTCACAAACAGCCCACTTGTACACAAATGGCCGTGTACCCAGAGCGAGTCGTCGCCACCAAGGCCGCGACCACACAGCCCTAAAATCTCTTTCTTTTACTCCCAGAAAGCGTGTAGATACGTCACCAACATCACTCTAGGGTATAAGGCATGCACTAAGTTACAATAAGATAAGCAGACTTCAAGGTTCAAATCACAAGTTATATTGGGCTAAGCTTACACAGTCCACTCGGGTAGCAATGAATCGGTACACAATCGAACGTTTACAACATCACCACAGCTAAATATCGAAGAACAAAATGGCCTCATGCCATTAGAATTGCTAAAAACATTACAAGTGAAGCGCCCAGTGCGCATTAACCTGAAAAGTAAACAATCTGGACCGACGTGACCCGCTCCCGACCGCGACGATACGCGCCCGACTCCATGGTGCAAAAATATTGATAAAGAAAGTCGCAAAGGATAACATAAAGAAACGAATAAATCCCAGGAAACAATTACCACCAAAACTAAATACTCACCAGTTGGAGCCGAGACCGTACACGTCCCGGTCGCGAGTGCCCACCCCTGCCAGGCAACAAGGCTATCGCAAGACTACTGGCCTCCGGAACTCGAGACACCAACTCCGCTCAGCGAGGTAGGGGAGGGAGAGGCCAGAGGGAGGGGCGGCCGAAGGAGGCGGCGAGAATGGCCGAGCAGGCCCGAAGAGGACTTAGCCGCGCCGGCGCTCCACTTCCAGCGGGTTCACGGCCTGCCCTAGGTCCGTGTAGAGGGTTTTAGCACAACGGGATAGCACACAGAATGCCGGTGTCTGTTTCACCAAATATCTTGTAAGCACCAGAGCTGAGACCAGCTCAAATTGACTTTATTTAAATTTTTTATTAAGAGTTTGGTTTGTATGTTTTCCTTTTTTGAGTGTTCTCTTCCTCCTTAAGTCAATCCCATGTTTCCATCCCGGCGTGCTGACTCCTCTCTTTGCTCCTTACCCACATGTTGGTAGAACTCCGGCGTATGCGCGTGGTGGCGTGGAGAGGGAAGAAGGCCGAGGAAGGGGGGGGAGGTTCGGGTGGGGAGGCAGGCGGTGCATGGGCCAGAGAGTAGTATCGGCCGAGCGTAAGAGTTAGTTGAAGACGTGCCGTATGGTTGCGGGAGCCTAGTTGATTCGGGTTCCGTCTTATGTGATTCTCTGCTAGTGGGGCCAGCAATTTCCATGGTGCATTATGACCATGATTTAGGACTTCGGGATTTTCTGACATTGTAGGTAACCAGGGTTGAGGACTGGACAAGATATGGTTGTAAAAGTGGAAGAGTCCCTTTTAACGATGTTTTCTAACGAGCCGAAGGGCCTGTTTAGTGCTCCATTCCTTCCTCGTGATATTGAAATTGCAAGAGCTTTGTGTGGGAGTAACACGCAGGAAATAACTGGATTTTAGAGTGTATTTAAATGAGTTTAGCGGCACGATTGGACGAAGTTTATTCCCCTTAGAATTGATCTGTGCAATTAGGGAACTTTGTATTTGGTTTAAGCTTTTATCGGCTTCGTGCACGATTGTATTCGTCAGATTATCATATTTTGTAAAGAGTGTAGCTTTGATTTTACTAAAAGTGTGTTTTATGCCCGGGATCCATTTAATTGAATGTATTGGTTATTCCCCAATGAATATTTCTATGTAAAGATTTTTATGTGGGATTGGGGACTTATTGTGAAGGAATTAATTACATGTGAGAATCCCATCACGAGTCAAATTTAGAATTAATAAAAAGTAAACGACTGAGTCGTGTTAAGTGGTGAGTTATTCTTTCGATGGCCCGCATCCGCCTTTCCCTCACCTTGTGAGGGGATCCAAGGAGGGGATTTTCTGCAACATTGTTTCTGGAGTTAAGAGCCATTCGCTCCCGGCAGATTGTAGCCTGGGCAGAGGGCGTGCCGTAGATGGGGGTGGTGGTTTAACAGAGAGAACTTTTGGTTTAAAACCAAACATTGCTGAAGAACAGAGTGTTTTCTCTGTAAGCTCTAGCGTGCCACCTGCACTACTACTAACTAGCCTAAGTACGTAATAACATTCAATTGAGTCTAAAATTGTATCTCGAGCGGTTGCGATACACATAGAGCTTTCCCTGGTTAGGGTTCCATGGAATCTTGGGGCAATTAAGAGCAAAAACTCAATATGCGATTAAGATAATCTGAGCACTTTATTATATTCTCCGTATAACATACAACTGTGCGGCTTGACCACTGATACACTTCATGCTTAGACAGACTTGTACAGCTCTGATTCGTGTCATACAGAATCTTAGTTTAACTCAGACGGTGTCCACATTAAAGTATAAGTGCGTACCTCTGCACGGGACTGCTACCAGTATTCCCTCAACAGGTATGTGCATACAAACGGTTACACCTCTGCACGGGACCGCTACTGGGATTCCCTCAACAGGTGAATGCTTAGGAGCCCTGGGATGTCTTACCACAATTCCCCAAGTGGCCTTGGCTTCCGGACACCGCCGGACGTACAGCCCTGACTATACTCTGCTGCTCGTATTTGTACTTATGCTAGTCATTACACTCTGTACTAATTGTGAGGCCGTGTGAAAAAATAAGTTCATGCGCACAACTGGGGCGCATGTTGTACAACGAGGTCCTGTACTGGCCTGTGGAGGGGATGTGCCCCTTGACCAACACTGACAGAGATGGATGATGCTTCCTTTCTCTGTCTGACATGAACGCACTGTTTATACTCTATACATGTGACAGAACAGCAAAACTATATACATGGTTACATTGAATTATACCTGTTACAGAATTACCTGGTTACATACAAGTACACTTCAGGGTCCATTACACCTCCCCCCATAAAAAAGGAACAAGTTGATTACAAGAATTTGTTTTCTTAATTATGAAACATGGTGGCTCTTGAGGAATGTCTTTGTGACCCACTTACAACCACACAATTTATCACTTATCTATAAGATCTCTTTGTAATTGCAATGTCTTGTAGCGCTATTTGCTCTTCACTTAGTTCATTAGTTGAGCTTGTAATTGATCGTCTATTTACATTTGATGGTGTCATGTTACTTGGGTTATAAGTATTTACTATCACTGGTTTAAAACAAAAGGCTTTATGACAATCGCTATCATCGCTCTTCTTAGGCATAATTATATTCAAATATTTGCAACATCCACATTTGCAACAAATAAATATAATGAACATCAAAACAAGTATGACAAATGCTACATACGAACTCAAGGTTACACTGGGCAAGTTATTGTTTTGTTTGATTTTCCATTCTTCTTCATGTAATTTGTGTTCAACGTCTTTAACCTTATGACTGGCTAATTTTAACTCGTCTAATCGACCTACAACTGACCTCAATCGAACAGTGATTTTAACATCTTGTAATTGTACAGACTATGTTCTCACAACAGTCAATATCTAGTTGCACACTGGGTACTAGGTCCTTAGACGTTACATTGCGGCTTAATTGAGTATGTGATATGATCATGACACTGGACCCATAGCCCTTACATTTCTCAAAAAACTTTAATTTACCTGTCCCTTTCAGAACCGCATCGAATGGTTCGGCATGGTTACACACAACAGTTATCTTTTCCTCCTTTGGGATTACATAAAACCATTCATTACCGCTTAATGGAATCCATGAGGTGTTAATGATTTTACAACATGTCTATTACATTCCTCTGGGATACTACTGGCAGTTAACATTAATTTAACTTCACACTCTTTGTGGGCATACATATTTATAAGTGGAAACTTCTGTTGACACATTCTAAAGTTTGAGGGGATTTCATTACACTTGCTCAGCTCAACCTCGTTCAGCTTAACATAATATTGATTGGCACGTTCTAAGAAGATATATACCTTTCCTGGGTCGATAAACACATACAATTCCTTTGAGCTTTGACTTGGAATGGGTAAGGGTACTACCTTGTATATTTTAAATAGAAAATGTTCCACAATTGGTAACTTGATCACATAGCGCAATACACCCTTCTTACCAAACACCTCTAGGTTCAATAATTTTAATATAATATTATCTGTTTTTCCGCCTTCGGGGCTGGGCAATTCCTGCTCTTGTTTTTGGTCTACTTGAAACAGCTTAAAATAGTTCACAATTTGCTGCGGGGTAGTAATATGAGGGTTTAAAATCACTCTAACAGCATTTACAATAGCTTCTAATAAATTATCATACGGAAATCGGAGTGACTCGATTTCCTGGTTTATCAGATTTATGTGCTCATTTATTCTGTTTCTTAAACTCTGCCTGCTCAAAATAACAGATAACTTCTTATTGTTTTTATTTGACTCTACTACGAGTTTTTCCAATCCCTCCTGAAGGGCCTTTTGATTGGAATAGATTTCTCTAATAGTTTTATTTACAGTATTCAATGTCGATTTGACGACCAAAATCTGTTCCTTACTTAACATTAAGAAGTCTAACTGTTCCTCTTCCAATTTCGTAATTTTTTTACTATAAAAAGTTGCGTCCTCCTCATCTAATGTGCCAAATAAAACTTTGCTTAACTGACCAATAATATTAAAAGGAAATATACTCCTTTTCCGTCGGGTATTTACTCTCAGTTAACTCTGTAATGATGGTCGTAGTATTTTTGAGAGATATGATCGTGTTCTCAAGTCTACTTATGCTAGATATACATAGGGATTTGTTGTTATACATCAACTCCTCTGTTACACATAGTCCATTTATCACTTCTGCGTACTTAGCCAAGTCTGCTAAACGTACGTCCATGTGACTTATATTCACGAACGTCACCAATCGCCACTCGGTGTTGTAAAGTTGTCCTTCCCCCTGATAATCGTAGTACAAGCCTGGCGACTCGTTAATTGGCGTCACTTGAATATCTAACTGTCTGTGAGCGTTTTCTCCATTCGTACTGACGGTCAGCAAAATAAGAATGATCTGTCTGCAATTAAAAGTACAGTTTTAGTCTGTTTGCGTGTACCTTGACTAACTTCCTTCCTTTTAGGAGAGTAGTTACATTTACGCCACTTACGTCTGTTACTATGTAAGGTCCTATGTATTGACTACATCATTTCTTGGACCTTCCTCGCCTCAGCGTTTCGTCGTACAAGAGTACCTTGTCGCTGACTTCGAAAACAAGTGCATGTATTTTCTTATCATACCTTGACTTATTACCTTCTTTAGAGGCTATTAAGTTCATCCTAGCAATTTTATAAGTCTCTTGTAATCGATACTGTAAATCCTTAAGGTAATCGTCACAGCATTACTGTACTCCTTCCGGTTCTTTCTGCAAAATTCCCGGAACGTTAGGTGACCTACCAAACATCACTTCGTGGAGCATAATACCTGTTGCCTCACGTGGCGTATTGTTATGCACAAAAGTCGCGTTGTTCACCCGGCTGTCTCAGTCACGCTGGTTACTCGCGATAAAGTGACGTTAGAATTTTGCTAACGCCCTATGCCATCGTTCCAACGTGTCTTTGCTCTGCGGGTGGTACGCACTTGTCTTAATCTTTTTTATCCTCAACAACTTACAAACCTGTGCAAACATTTCACTACAAAAATTGCTACCTCTATCTGTCAACAATGTTTGAGGGATCCCACACTTAAATATTACCTCGTTTACAAATGCCGTCGCTACGGTCTCCGTCGTCTGATCAACTATCGACACTGCTACAGTATATTTTGACAACATGTCCTGGAACGTCAGAATGTATTTATTCCCCTTTTCCGTCTCCACTAGCGGACCAACGACATCCATGCTGCATTTTTCCCTCACAGCCTCGGGTGTATCTGTGATCTCTAACTGCATTTTTATGTGAGGCCTCGCAATTTTGTTTTTCTGACAAGAATCGCACCTACATATATATGACTGTATGTCATTTTTCATACCTCGCCACGTGACATACTGTTTTACTCTGTTATACGTCCGATTCATGCCCTGGTGCCCGCCTACTGCGGTGTCGTGTTGCTCCTTAATTATTTAGTTTTTCATCTCGGGTGAGATTTCCTCCTTTGGTTCTTCCGAACCGCCCTGTCGCTTTGTCTCCGCCTTGTTAAGCGTCCTACTGGCATACGCTATTGGTTCATCCTTGCCTATCTCACCTTGTGAGTGTATAGCGCCGACTACTACCTGACTCGTATCTGTGGTTAAAACGAACTCCTTGCTGAAATCTGGGTACTGTAATATAGGTTCTGAAGTCAGCAATTCTTTTAATTTCTGAAAGGACTGTTCTAGTTCCGCCCCCCATCCAAATGTTACGTCCTTCTTGACCAAATTATACAATGGCTTCGCGACTTTACTAAAATCTGGAATGAACCTCCTATAGTAAGATGCAAGTCCACAAAACATCTTAATTTGCTTCGCTGACGTGGGCCTAGGATAATTTCTTACTTTGTTGATCTTAACAGGGTCCGGCTTAACCCCTGAGTCGCTGACTATGAGCTCTAAATACTTCACTTCGGCTTTCAGAAATTCACATTTAGACGGTTGTAGTTTGAGGTTATGCTCTCTCAAATGCTCAAATACCGCCCTTAGCCTTTCGTTATGTACCTCGACTGACGGACCGTAAATCACTACGTCATCTAGATAGACGCGGCACTTAATGCCTACTAGCCCTGCCAGCACAGTGTTCATTAACCTTGCAAATGTTGCGGGTGCTCCTTTCTACCCGAACATCATCCTTTTCATTTCGTAATGTCCTTTCGGAGTACTGAAGGCGGTTTTCGGACCGTCTTCCTCCGCTATTTTCACCTGTAGATAACCGCTGTACAGATCTAATGTACTAAAATATCTTGACTGTCCCAGGCTATCTAAGATTTCGGCAATTGATGGCAACACATGCGCGTCCCCTACCGATATCGCATTTAATTTTCGCAGATCTAAACATATGCGCCATTTCTGCTTACCGGAGGCGTCTGGTTTTTTTTGGAACGACTAGTATGGGTGCGTTCCATGGACTCCTACTTTCCACGATCACCCTGTTTTCTAGCATCTGGTCCACTTGTCTATTTACCTCTTCTTTATGTATTTCCGGAATACGGTATGGCTTAACTGCTATCGGCACACAATCTGCCACCGTTGGGATCCTATGCTCAATAGTACGGGTGAATGTCAGCCTATCACCGGGTAGCTGAAAAATGTCATTAAAGTCGTGGCATAGCCAGAGCAATCCTCGTTTTTCTGTTTCGTGTAGGTGTTCTAACCTTAGCACGTCATCTAACGCCTGATTCCTATTTGTACATTCTCTGCATCTCTAAGACCTGGTGATTCCCGGTAAGTACTTCTAGTGGTAGGGGTGGAATTTTCACTTGCGCTTCCTCATCGGAGGTGTTTATCACCGTACAAACGCCCTGGCCCATCCTACTTTCCGTCATACATTCCCCAATGTATACTCGTTTGACGACTTCATTTGCTGTGTTCACCTGAATTATTTTTTCGCACCTCGCGGGTATAGAAATGGTAGTGGATTCTCTGTGCGTCGTTACATCAAACGGAATAAATTCTCCCAAGATCCAGACTCCATTTTTCCTGTAATCTAAAATCGTCCTTGTGCCTGATAAGAAATCCTTGCGTAATATGCACTCGTGTGGACAGCTGTTTAACACATGGAACTCCTGTTGGGCACGCGTACCTTACAATTTGATGGAAAACTGTACCGTTCCTCCTGTGGTAATTACCCCCGTGGCCAACCCGCTTAATTGTGTAGCCTTTTCATTGTTTTTCCTACTTAGTATGTCATCCCGCAAAATATTCTCTCTTATTATCGTAAGGTCTGACCCTGTGTCTAATAAACACTCGACCTTTCGTCCAATTTCTTCTATGTATAAAGAGACTATGCCCTCCTTTATTTGCATTCCCCCTAATGTTTGCTTCCCTTCGAATGTGTTGCAGCTAGTGATTTTTGGTTCTCGGGGGTTTGTGTATACCTGCCCTACTTGCCCCCTTGTCTGTTTCCCTGATCTCTAGTTGGCGACTCTTTCTCTGTGTCGCCATTTTGATCGCCACTTTCATCCTCTGTTCGGTGTCCTTTATACCTGTTACTAGAGTACATGCTAGACTTATTTCTGCAGTGCTGTGCAAAGTGCTCTAATTGGCCACATAAATAACACCTTTTATCGCTCACATATCTGCCCCTAATGCCTCGGTGGTTTGTGTCTCCATTACTGGAATTAAAGGTCGTCCCTACATTCACGTGTTTTCTATCTTGTCACGTACTTGGCATTTCCTGTCGCATAACAAATTTATTGTAACTATGGCCCTTCTTGCCACAATTCGTACATGTAAGCCTTATCTCCGTGGTGCCCCTTACTATTCTGCTACCAATTCTTAATCTATCCCTACTGGATAGAATGTTCGACTCCTCTTCCAAGGCCGACTCTATGGTTAGACCTAGAGTACCTATTTGGGTTCCCTTACTCCTTATGGTCTGGATACGCTCGTCCTTTTACCCTTTAACAAAACACGCTCTGGCTAAATGTTGCACTAAGGCCAATGCACCTTCGGACTGGGTTTGAGTGCACACCACACCCTTAATGCCGCTTCTTTTAATTCGGTCACCATCGTGTCAACTCTACTTCCAAAGTGAGCTACAACCTCACTTGAACCTTGCCTAGCATTAAACAACTGGCATGCATAGTAATCTATGGTACGCCTTACTGCATAATTTTCCTCCAAAATATCTTTGACATCGTCCCATGTTTGGGTGTGTTCACGAGCTAACAGCTTTGACTTAGCATCACCTACTATCTTTGATTTTACAAATTTTAACAAGATATCGTGCCTGTCTCGATGCACTAATTCAAATGCAGTGTCGGCGTTGTCTAAGAATTCCCGTAATTTATTTTTGTTTCCTTCAAATGGTTTCCGATATTAATTTAATCGCAGACTAGATTGAGATATACTGGTCTCCAGTCTAACTTCCATCCTGACTGTCGGCCATACTGTACCCTTGTATACGAGACACTGAGTTATTTTACTATTCCCTAATTTGGACCATGCAAAATAAATCACTATCCCCTGTGTCACGCAATATCGCCCAGGCTAGAATGTTACAGTGACTGCCTTAACACACTACTGACCTCCACATGTTGGCTGCACTCCTGTGGTGTCGAGAGGAGAAATCGTCTGCGACGTCCCTTGCTGAAGCACTGATAATCGAGAATGCTCTTTAGTCTCCTGCGATGCCCCGTAACTCCTCCGGCGTCTCCTTATTTGCGTCTGCCCGTTACTAGTTGCACGGCCTCTTCCGGACCCCGTCGCCGTGCTGCACCGTCGCCTCTCTCTCTGCGCTCTGTATTGCTAAACAAATGTTACTCATCAACCTCGCCTGGACCCGACCTCTTCGCTGTTGACCGCCGCTGCTGGTAATCGCTTCTGCCAATACTGTATTCGTCCGTTTTGGCCGTGATTGTGTCCGCTTACCGTGTCTTTACCACTGCATGTACGCAAATAGCCTCTGGTTCCGTAGCTTTCTTCTTCGGAGCCGGCGCGGTTGCTCGTTGCATGGACAATCTTCTGTGCTCTTAATGAATTAATTAACCTGCGTATTTACCACACCCCACATCTGACACCAAAAATGTTCTCCTATGTAGTATCTCGAGCGGTTGCGATACACATAGAGCTTTCCCTGGTTAGGGTTCCATGGAATCTTGGGGCAATTAAGAGCAAAAACTCAATATGCGATTAAGATAATCTGAGCACTTTATTATATTCTCCGTATAACATACAACTGTGCGGCTTGACCACTGATACACTTCATGCTTAGACAGACTTGTACAGCTCTGATTCGTGTCATACAGAATCTAAGTTTAACTCAGACGGTGTCCACATTAAAGTATAAGTGCGTACCTCTGCACGGGACTGCTACCAGTATTCCCTCAACAGGTATGTGCATACAAACGGTTACACCTCTGCACGGGACCGCTACCGGGATTCCCTCAACAGGTGAATGCTTAGGAGCCCTGGGATGTCTTACCACAATTCCCCAAGTGGCCTTGGCTTCCGGACACCGCCGGACGTACAGCCCTGACTATACTCTGCTGCTCGTATTTGTACTTATGCTAGTCATTACACTCTGTACTAATTGTGAGGCCGTGTGAAAAAATAAGTTCATGCGCACAACTGGGGCGCATGTTGTACAACGAGGTCCTGTACTGGCCTGTGGAGGGGATGTGCCCCTTGACCAACACTGACAGAGATGGATGATGCTTCCTTTCTCTGTCTGACATGAACGCACTGTTTATACTCTATACATGTGACAGAACAGCAAAACTATATACATGGTTACATTGAATTATACCCGTTACAGAATTACCTGGTTACATACAAGTACACTTGAGGGTATATTACACAAGGATAATAACGAAAAATGGTTGCAATTTGCGTCATTACATTTTTCGGCTTCACGTCTTTTATATACAGTTTTTTAACTTACGTTTTGAGGCAATTGTGTACTTCATTTTGCTTGTAACTTCGCAGGATCTTGAGCGCAACTATTAACGTTGCTAAACAATCGATAGAGCTCACTTTATTGTTTATTGGTTAGAAAAGACACACTGTTAGATTTTAAAATATGTGTTGTTCGTTAAATAAAATTGCTTATTTAAATACTGCAAATGAGTAAATTATCTGTTTAAAAGAAATAATTTTACTCTTACAGTGGAGTGAAAAAAATCATGTTTCTGGCTACATTTTTTAAAATGAATAGCCAATTGTGTGCGCATATTAAATAATAATTTAAAAATAAAGTGGCACAAAATTTTATTGTTTGTAATGTTGTGTTTTCATTGGCAGTAAGATGGAAAATTTTTTTTGTTTATCAATATTTTATCACTGGTGCAAAAATAATTAAAATTTTTCACAATATTGATGCCTTGTGTTGTCTGAAAAAATGTACTAGCATTCAGATTGTCATGATACGTTATTGGGCTTTGGCATTAGTATTAGCTCAGCACTAGTATTCTCCAAACATCATGCAATTATATTAATTTTTTTTGGAGCTGTGTTAAAGGATGAGGTTTATGCTACAAAAAATGCAAGACCTTCAAAATTTTTATGACAGGATTGTAGAAGAAATCCAGCAGCATATTTTGCAGCAGACCGGTACGGAATCAGAGGACAGACTGGACAGACATAATGTGGGTCATGAAAGGAGCTCGTGTAAAATTTAAAATATTTTTTTTTCTAAAAAACCAAATTATGTGCTACTAATTTTCACCAACAAATTGTCCTTATATACTGTATATGTTTTTTTTTATTCTTGGAACCTAACAAATATGAGTAATTTCACTGTGGACATCTTGCATTTTATAAAGTACTATTGCATTTGAGAACTGCCTAGTATTGGCTTATACTCAATACTGATGTTAATAACTAATAATTTTCAGATTTATTTCGGGCGTGAAAAGTTGTATTTTAGGTATATCTCTGGGGCATTATTTTATTCTTAAGATTAATTCATTTTTATTAATGTGCGTGTGTGTGTGCTTTTGTTTGTATCTGTGTCTGTCTGTGTTTTATTTTACAACCCTATCCTCTATTACACTTTTTTTTTTTTTCCATTTTATAAAAATATTTCTAGGTCCCTTGAGAAGTGTGGGTGTAAAAAGTTGTTCCACTGTATGCTTTATTTTAATTTGACGGATGCAATCGAGTAGATAAAACTTTGTGTCGCTAATGATTTAAAAATTTTTGGGAACAAGGAAACTGAAATATTGTTGTATGGCTTATTGTTTTATTGGTTTTCATAGTAGTGACAGTTTTAACACAAACTTTCATCAAAATAAAAAATTTAGACAGAATTTTCTAATTTTTATGGGTTGCAGTTGGTTGTTTTGTTTTAATGACAATATTTGGGAACCGTTGACTGTTGTTAAATTGAGGTTGAGCAATGTTATAGATGCAATTTGTATAGGCATAAAGTTATGAGATTCCTTCATCAGGTTTGTTCATGCTGAAGGTATGTCTTAGATTTTTTTTATATTTTTCTATTTTTTTTTTTTTGCAGCTCCTAGCGTGGCTGCTGTCCAGGCAGCCATCGAACACATTTTCCCTCTAGTCTATGAATTTCGAAAAGAACGTACAAAGGAGGACTTGCTTGCATTGCAAATCAAACGGCAGGGCATTAAGCGTAAATGTAGGTACTCACATATTGAAATTGAAGATGCGGAGGACTATACTGAGGAATTTGACGAAACTTCAGAAGAAGAAAACTATGACAGTGACAAGAGCTGGGATTGATTTGGTAGAATCTGTGTGGAAGTGAATTGAAAAATTATTGTTCTCATGAGCAGTAGTAAGAAAATATGAATGTGTGTTCTTGACAAGCAATCACAGACTGAAAAATTTTTTTCGGAATAACTTTTGTATAATTAAGTTTTAATTTTGTTTCGCACATTAAAGAATGCCTTAACTGTGCATCAAATCACCAATGGCGGTGAATTTATATTGGTTTTCGTATCACGTGTGATGTGTTATTTATTATTGTACATTATGCATAGCTGTGAGTTGTATGTTAGTGTGTAACGTGGTCAGTTATTCGTTAAATTTGCTAAATACTAACTCAGTGGCTATAATATTTATTGACCTTGAAAGTTGTTTATTTTGAGTTAGTTGTACTGTATCAGCATGCAGTGTGATTTAAAATATGTGGTCTAAAGGCATTAAATTAAGCTTGGTTGAATTCTCAAGCGTTTGGTATTTTTTCACATGTTAGTAATTTGTTTTATGTTCAAGCTCTGACTACGGTAAAATTAATTAATTTTTTTTTATTTTTTTTATTTTTTCAAATCATTCCACGTTGTACATTGTGATGACAATACAGTACTGTTTTTGTTTAGACTGGTTTGGTCAGACCTTAAACATACAGTTGTATAAACTGATACAAAAAAATTTACTTAATAATCTGAACAATACAGTTTAAAAGTTAAATATACTTTTCCAAAATGTGTGTTAATTATTTGTATTTCTCATTAAAATCTTGTTTATCACATATTTTCTTCAGCATTTGATCTCAAAATTATTTTTTATAAGAGAGGTAAAATATTATAAAAGTAGCATTTGTTGTTCAAGAACTCTACAATAATGCAGTATGTTTCAGTTACAATTTCTCTTATAATGAATCTCAGATTTGAAACCAGTTGTAATAGAGATAATATACAAATTACTTTGGTAGAAAATGTCTTCATTATTAAAAAAAAAAACTGTCAGATAACAAAAGTTGGCACAAAAATAGACATTCATTTGGTTGTGTGTAAAGCGTAAAATTTTTTATGAAACATTTGTACTGAGTAGTAAACTTACATTAAAATACTCAAATCTTTGTAACGCAGGTTGGTGTGAATACTAAACAAATGTATGTTAATGATGTAGCTCTCTCTCTTTTTTTTCTTTTTACGTGATTGTCAAATTCATTCTGCAAGTGTAATACTTCTTCATGTTAACTTTGTCAATCTTTAAGACATGACTGGGTCAGGTGTTATAATTAGTTGCTGAAAGTGTAATTTTTTTTAATATGTATCATGTTTTTGTGTTGTGACCAAACATGAAATTATCGCATTACTTTAAACTGTGTGGTAGTTAAGAACTATATTATCACATTGTGACTGCAGTAAAGCCACCAAAAAAAAGTGTGTGTCATAAAATATTACTAGTAGTAATAGTAATTGTTAAATTATAGTCATATGTCTAAGTTATTTATTTGTAAAAGAATATAAATTGATTATTTTTAACTGTATTTGCACAATTTCAGGGTACTATTTGCTAAGTTGAGCTGTAACTTTTGCCAAACAATGTCTTGCAAAATTTTTAAAAGGAAAAATGTTGGATGCCAAAGGCCAAAATAGTTTGTCAATGATATTCTTATCATGATGAATTGCTTAGTAGTTCATAGAAGTACTACTTCATATGTAATTACACATATGTTTTCCTCTGATTTATTACAAAAGGTTTGCACTAGGCCCTTGGCTGTGTCATAATTTGTTGCAATGAGCCCTTGTCCACTTCCCCTGGCACCCTTCTTGAGTTATAAGCCGTTATCTCTGCCATGAAGTAGAGTGCATCACCGAAATCAACACCCTTGTTGGTTTGTATCTCGAGTACTGTCCAAGACCAATGTCTCACGTAACTTATCTATGGTCTAACCATTGTGCATGTATTAACAACTATGGGTCAAAAAACAAAATAGTTTTAAAATGTCAAAGACTAATTGCTTTATTAGTATTAAAACTGTTCAAAAGGGAATAACAAATTGCACATCTTGTGAAAGGCATGCAAATACTAACAAGTTCTTAGTATTTTCTGTGGGTGTTGGAAACCATTAATTTGGAAATTTAGAGTTTAGAAAAATTTGAGCTACACACAAGCAGAGAAGTCTCTCCTTGATATTTATGTTATTTTATTTGTTATTCCACATACTGTACCTCGCCTCAATAAATTGACTTTTCTTTTACAAATGGAAATATTTGTTAGGTTTGTGAGCTTCCAAGGTATATATATATATATATATATACATACACACACGTACAATTTCTGTTTGAATTGTTAGGGTTATCTCGTTAAAAAATATGAAACACATTTTCAGATAAATACAGGATGTCTAGAAACTGCAGCATAATAAGCACACCGAGAGAATTCTGGGCTAAATTGGAGATGAAAGTGCTAGTGGCAAAATGTTGTTCCAGTCACTTTTTACGCGCACAATGTGGCAACGCAGCATGGAGGTAAGTCCCCTTTTACGATACACTGCTAGGTTGCCTATCCTTTATTTTGTATTATTACGTGGTGGCCACCCGCATTGAAAACCTGGAATTGTCAGGGAAATGTAAATTGTGTTCACCGAATTCTTAGACTGTCAGAGAAATTTTAGGGAATTTTTGTGCCTCGTTCATTATGAGCTTCCATAAGAGTTATAGGATTGAAAGTAATAATAATGTTTTGAGAGCAGTGTTGTAATTTTTTTCCCCAAAAAAATTGCTCTTTTTTAGAGGTGATTATCCTTCTTCAGGCTCATTATTATTTCTGCTGAATTTTTGTCAAGTTTGCTGGCTGAACAACAGAACAGTGTTAGAAAGGACTGGAAATATGTATCTTTATTGGAAAATGTGTTGAATAAATTGCAAAAAAAAAGTTTTCCCATGCTTGTGAAAGCCAGGGAAATTTTAAGTTTTCTAGGAAGAATGCAGGGAAATTCAGTGAATTTCATTTGTTACAATGAGTGACCATCCTGTATAATTGTTTCTTATAGGTACATATTTATTTTGAGCCAAAATGTGAAAAATAAATTCAAGGTGAACAACAGTAGAACATTGTAAGTTGATCTATGCATTTGACAACATGCTCTTGCCTGAAGGGGATATTGAAGGGTGCATCTCATGAATTTGTACAGCAAAAGTTTGACGTAGCACCCTAGATGCACTTTTTCTAGGGCAATATCTGGTTAAGGGCTCTTAGCACGTGAATTCAGACACTGTCCACGTTATGTCATTATCATATACATTGTAACATTTTCTCGGTGAATAAGTTTTCTCTTGGTCCCGAAATATGTTTTTTAATAAGTTCTTTCCTTATTATGAAATTGGAAATTTCTTGGGTTGTATCAGAATTGTTAAAAGAAGTTTATACAGTAAATGGCAAAACATTTAGCAAAGATCTTGAACTGTTTATGTTGTGCAAGAAACATATTTGCTGAGTTGTATCAGTAACGTAGGTGATTGTTGTTGTAAACCTTTTATTGATATTAGAGTTCCTCGTAGAAGGAAAGCTACTTTGAGGTTAGACTTGTGATCATATTTTGTAGGACACACTTGATGTTACGTGTATAAGAGCTTGTTGCATGTCAATTACCTATCATTTCATATGCACTGCTGAACAATGTGTTCTTTTCTTTATTCGTTGTATATTTTTTCACACTTTGCCTCTGACGAATATATAAATAGTAAACTTACAGAGAGGTATATGTTTTAGTGTCTGTAAATCCTATGCAAGAAAGAGCAGCTGCAAATGTGTGTAACAAATATAAAACCAGGCATTAAATCTGTTGATGAATGTTTTATATTTATCAACTTTTCACTACTTCTAGCCTTATAAAGACATATTGATATTTTGGCCATTCGTGCTTTATACCTTTGTTTAGTAACAATAAATTTTCCTTGTGAGTGAAGAAGTCTGGGTGGTAAGAAATATTTTTTTTTGTTATTTTTAAGAAATTTTAGAAGAAAAAAACTGCAGTATTTACAATTTGAAAAAGATGTCTAATATTTATTGCACAAAATATTGCGGATGTCTAAATGTAAGTTCAAAAATTATTAGCAGTGAAAAGTTGATCAATGGAAATTACTGTATGTCTGCCCCATTCACCTTAATACAGCAAAGTAATAATTGAAAGTGTTTGCTTTTCATGTTATTACCAAAATTGTATTGATTTTCAATATTAATATTTTTCCATGGAAGATAAGCAGTCTGTGTAAAATATAATGCTCTTCTGTAAACTTACGTTCACTTTCGAATACAGTAAAACCTCTCTATGACATCTCCCAGTTCCAGAGAATGTTGTTATATAGAGGCTGTTGTTATAAAGCGATTTACTCTACATTAAAACCCCTATTTTATGCCTCCATGGTTCCTGAGAAAAGGAAAAGGGTCATTATTGAGAGCTGCTTGTAATAAACAGGGTCGTTATAAAGGGGTTTTACTTTGTTAGTAGTACACTAGCCTCTGTTATTTTGGGGGTTAAATGTTTAAATCTGTGCTGTGGTATATTTCTGTGACAGAATATATAAGTGTTCTTGAAACATCATTTTATAGCAGGATATGGTTTTATTGTTACTGTACCTAGTTGTATTCCCAGAAGTTTTTTTTTTTCCTGCACAAGACATGTCAAAATTTTTCTGTCATCTGCAATGAATGGTTTATGAAAGCAATGATTGTTAATGCATAGTTGTGGAAATAAATATTAAGGGTAAGTAAGTCTTTTAAATTTTGAACTTTGGATACAATTGTCGTGTTAAAAAAAATTAAGACTGCTCGGCTGTTAATGTATGGTAATTGCCTTTTGGCAATTTTTTTTAAAAATATTTACTGTAACAAATACAATTGAACTATTGAGATACATACTACCTACTACAGCATATAATGCATGACTGAATAATGATGTGGTCATTGTTAAGATGATCAACCATTTGTGCATATACTAATGCCATCAATAATTTTGCAGCACTTGCTGTGGAGCTTATTAACCCATAATGTTTTTGACAGGATTTTTTTTAAGATATTTTTATAACATTCAAGAAATTCGTCACTGTAATGCTGTAATTCAAATTAAATTATTATTGCTAGGAAAAATATAATAAGTTTTGGATAGACATCTTTTATAAAAGTGAACACTGAACAATTATTATCTTGTAAATGTGAATATTTTTACTTCAGTGTTGCACAAGTTTCGTTTTGTGTTTGTGTTTATGATGAAGACTGTTATTTATGTTTCACAGTTATTCTTAATTGTGTTGTTAACAACAGATTGGGTGCAGGTATGATGTCATATGTGCATCTACAGTTTGTAACATTTGCAGAATAGGTGCTAGAATTGTGCGGTTCAGCAGTAGTGTTTTTCTTTTTAGAAAACACGTTACATTATGTAGTGTGTGGTTTCAATGTCTACAGACGCGATTCACGAGTACACATCATGAACTGAATCTTATATTCACAAAAGAAGTCGACCACAGTTGCAGAATTTGTAAAACTACAATGATTGAAAACTTAATTTTTTTTTTCACATTTCAATGTAAAATACAACAGTTTTGAAAGTCCTAAATTTGTCTGCATTATTTTATTTGTGTATGGTTATGTTTTAAAACCGTGTGTGTTAGAGAAAGTGTTGGAATGATGTGGTTAGTTGTACTGAACATGTAAACTGTATTCAGTAAAGAAATTATTGGTATTTGTTTTTGTACACTGTAAAGGAAGGCATTATAAGGAAGACATCTTAAATATGATTGTATGAGTTTTGTAGTGGAGAGGAAATTTATTTTATAGTTATTTAGCGGTAGAAAATAATTATCAAAATTGTTTTCTTCATAGTGCAGATACTGTATGCACTATGAAGGAGAAGAGTAATGCTGTAGCATCTAACTTCAAATTACTCGCGTAAATACAGCACACACAAGTTGTCTCAATGATATGACTTTTAACCAGAATCTGTAACAATTAAAATGCTGTCTAGGTTACATTTCTCATCTGTAGTTTGTGGTAAGCAGGGATTCACTCCGAGAAATTCAAGGTTTGGAGTTTAATGACTGATCAAGGTAGTGCAACATACCATGTTTACTAAGAGTCTATAAAACATGTTTTTAAATTTTTTTTTTTTAAATTCAACCACCAATGTTTCTTATAGACAGAAAAGGGAAAAGTGCATTTTTTTGGTTACTTAATATTCATACATTTTTCTACGCATTACACTTACGTTTTGCTACAATTATTTTAATTAAAAAAATTAAATTAACAAAAAATGAATGTAAGTCATTAACTGGTTACATTATTTAAAGTCTGTATTTTAATGGCTGTAGTATTTTTTGCCCTAGTTTCATTCAGAAAAATGTAGCTTACGCGCACTGTAAGGATGAAATTCATAACTTACGGTAAATATCAAGCAAATTCTGTTAACACACACACAAACATTGTTCACCATGATTGCCAGCTTGGACTGAGTCCGAGGCATCTAGCGGGTAAGGTAACAACATGCACTTCGCCCATTTAGCAGGTAAAGCAACGACTACGTGCGTGTCACATTCGGAACAGCACTGTTATCTAGTGCAGAAACTACGGTAAGCTTTGTTTTAGCGCTGATTACGGTACATTTTGCACAATGGCAGAAAAGTGTGTACATATTACACTGCCTCATTGAAACAAAAAGTAATTATTTTTGCAGATAATAATGGAAACAGTGCAGCTGGTTCATATTTTGGTATTTACGAGCGTAATGTTAGCTGCGGGAGAAAAGATCATTGTACAGTATTTGTATCCAGAAGTTCAAGGAAGGGTTTTCAAGGGCAGGAACGTGGTCATTTCCCAGAAATTAAAGACGAGGTGAAAAATGTTGTTGCACAATGGAAGGGTGGATTTGTGGTATCTTGGGAAGTACAGTAGAACCCCGATTTAACGAAATGCCATGGGACCTGAAAATGTTTACTCCAAATCAATGTTTCATTTAATCCGACTTCACCTTCCTAAAAAAAAAGTTAAATCCTCGGGCATGATTCGTCAGAATTTAATGTAATTAAAAAAAGTGTATTGGCTCAAAATAATAACAAAACATATTTACCGCAATAGGTAAGATACAGCCGTGAAAAAGAAAAAAAAAATTGGAGAAAAACTTTCTGTGGAACGCTTGGCGAGCGTGCGCATGGTGAGTTAGGCCGTCCTTGCGCGCACCATCAACACATGAGAAGTGATGACTAACACCACCGAGCTGTCAATATTTCCGTCTCTCTCCGGCCCGCTCCACCAACAAAATTAAAGAAAATCCCATAAAAATTCATTTAAAAAATTAAAAAAATGGAAACTGAATTAAAAGTTTGTGCGACAACAGTAAAATAATAATTTAATATGCACGGTGGCGGCGGCCATCGTAGCTTGTATGCAGCCGCGCTTGTGAAACAAACTCGTGTTGGTCTGCTCGCTGAAAATGCTTTGTACTCAAGCGTTTTTTAGCATCGGAGAAACAAATTATTTACGTTTATGTTAATAAATTCACTGTAAAAAGTCTGCATAAATAATATTACATATTTTTTTATTAACTCGCTTGTTTTATCACGGGACGCAAGTGTAAATAATAATGCTGCATAGAATTAATAGAACACGCCGCACTGCAGCGCATTCTAACGGAGACGCAAAGCACTATCTGTGAATTAGTTCTTGTGCTGTCCACTGCCGCGCTGTGGATACTGTGGGTACCTAGATGCTCGTTCACTCACCAACCACCAGGATTAAGATCTAGGTGCGCACTTGTTATGCAACACAGCGGCGCTCGCTCGGCTGCGTCCGCACATGCGTATCTCAAAATCACTCCCGCAGCCAAAGTTTTTAACGAATTCTAATGATTTTTTTTTGTTTCTCGATGGATGGTTTAACCTTTTCTACTGAGAAATAAGTGTATACGGCGGCCGGTGCTAGTCTTTTTAAAGACTTAATATTAATATTCGATTTTATCAAAGTCAGTTACTTATTTAATACTTTTTTTTTTTTTTTTTTTTTTTTTTTTTTTTTTTTTTTTTTTTTTTTTTTTAAATTTTTTTTTTTTTTTTTTTTTTTTTTTTTTTTTTTTTTTTTTTTTTTTTTTTTTTTTTTTTTTTTTTTTTTTTTTTTTTTTTTTTTTTTAATATTTTTTGAAGGTTCCTAAAAATCCTTTCGTTAAATCGCTGTTTTCATTATTCCCGAGTTCGTTAAATCTGGGCTCTACTGTAATAAAATTAAATGATGGGGATTGCAACGTGACTTGGCATTGCATTACACCAATTCTAGGAAAGTTGTGGATGGATCATTGTATTCATGAAAAGGCAAGGATTTTCAATTCACTGATGCACATAAATTCCACAGAAACTGCCAGTTGACTGTAATGAGAAATTGTTGCATGTTAGTTATCAGTATCAATATTTTGCTTAAGAAATTTCTGAAAGACAAGGTGCATTGTAAGATCGGTAAGAACTTTTTTTTCTCCAAAATTTTTCTCAAAAAAGCTGGCGTGTCTTATATTCGCGTAAATGTGGTACCTTCCGTCTGTGTGGACACTCCAATCTCGCACAACATTTGAAGTGTGTGTTTCTTTTTTTCATGAAGCACTTGATGTACATAGTGTAACAATTAGGTTACTATCCATCTTATACTTCCTCAGGAACCATTGGAGGTTGCTCTCTAATAGTCCCAACTGTTTTCTGTGTCAGGTTGTGTTCTATCAATGTATGACTTAAGAGTGCTGTATGCCCTGTTGTCCTGGGAAGTGCAGTGAAAATGGTAGATAACTACAGTATTGCTCTGTAAATACGTTGCCCTTGAGTACAAGCTGTACCATTAAAATTAACAGTGAGAACGTGAAGATATGGTAAACCTAGAATCCTCTGCAAAAAAAAAAAAACTATTTTATAGGTCATTTGGGATAAAGTGAGCAATAAAGATTTAACCCTTGAAAAAATATCACTAGCCATTGCTGCATATAATTCAACATTGACAACAGGTACATTATTGCTTGTATGGTTGGCAGCGAATTATCGCATATAGTTCCGTGTATTTTATATTTAAATACATTACTGAAAGAACATCAAATGGAATCGATCTCTCCGTTACTTAATATACAGTACTTTAAAATATTTATTTATGATATTATTGACATACCTACTGACTGTATGTTTTTACTTACCGTAATTAGCGCCAGTAGAAAGTGATTCATCTGGGAGGTTCAACTTCAACAGTCGCTAGCGAATTTGCTTCTACTGCTCCACGCTGCTGACGTAGTTCAAAATTCCACCGACAGGTGGCATCAGAGTTAGGTTTTCGCCGCTGACGCTGCTTAGCTCGGAAGCGTTGTTGTGTTTGTCCGTTGTGCAATAAATATGGGTTTCTGATAAAACACATTCAAAAGTATTAAAAATGACTGTTTTCTCTTTGGTAATCTGTAAGTTGTTATGTGTTACAATCGCCAACATGAGTATCTTGATTTAGAAACGGCCCTTTTTTTTTTTCCAGACTGTAAGAAATACATTGTTTTGGTTAAGTCCATCGTTCATGGTAGCATAATTGAACGGAATTTAAATTCTTAAATTGTGTGTGTCATTATGTCGGGTTTTTTTCGTGCCAGTTTTGAGTTACAAATTCGATTTTAATGTGTACATATTTTCGAGGCTTGTAACAACAATAGTGCGAGTCGTATAAATTAGTCGATCCACAGAAACCAGTATTAACCCCTTAAGACATTTTCCTGAGTTATCTCGGACTGTACATCAGCAAGAAAAAGGAAATAAAAAAATAAAAAATATATATTTTTTTCATTTTTTATTTATTGTTTATTTTTTTAACTTTTGAGACAATTTTTATTGCCTAAAACATATATTTATGTTTAATTTGTTTAAAAACTTTTAATATTTTTAGCAAACGCAGTAAGAAGAAAACCTAACATTGAAGGGGTTAAAAGACATTAACTCGTAGGTATTTATAACTAAGATTACTATTGGTTATTAATTTAATTTACTGTATTCCCTGTGCAGTTACTGAGTAGATATTGTTGATAACATTTTCAGGACAGTGTAATGTAGATGTAAACATTGTACAAGTCTATGTAAATAAAAGCACATGACATGACAATGTTTATGTTTACATGCAGCAGAAATATATAAACTGGCAGAAAATGTAAATTAATCAGGGATTTTTGAGTGTTCACTTTATCCTGAATCACCTATAATATTTATTACAATTAAAAAATATTTCTGTATCACATTTACATGAAAAGTTAAATGTGTTGTGAACTAACACTTGTGCATTTATTTACTTCATGCAAAATTGACATATCTTAATTCGGTTTTTCAACGAAACTTGGTCGGAAATTGTATCCTATGCTACAGAAACACTTTTGTTTTCTTCTTTAAACAATTTTGAAGTGATAGAAATCTACTTATCATTGATAAATGAAACCTCAGTTATTGTTACATTTCTGAGAAGCATGTCAATTGCTTGTGTAATGTACAGTGGAATCCCATTGCTACAAGCGTACATAACAGCACAAAAAATTGTGGTAAGAATCGAATGTTTACATAAACAAACAATTTTATAGGTTATTGACGTGTGTGGCATAGGAATAACAACAGTACAGTTTACCTTGGCTAGTATCTCTGCTATTATAAAACAAGACTGCCTAAAATGATAGGCATGTGTTTATTAGGCTCACATTCAATATTTTTATTAATTTCACAATTTCTATTATCTTTTTGTTACCATTTTCACTCGTTACAGCACGGCAAACAAAACAAAAATGGACGTCTAGCGAGGTGGGGGAGGCGGCAACTAAAACGAACAGCACTGCCAGCTCACTTGTGATTAGCTGAAACAAACAACGCTGCACCAATAAGATCTCAACAAAAGATGCGCGGCTGTTTCATATTACAAATGATGTGAAGTAGTGAAGTCAAAGCAACAATAACAGTTTAGTACGAATACAGTTTATTTATCAATTCCAACATAAATTTTGCTAAAATGAAAACCTATCGTTGAGAATTCATAACACGTAACGTATAAAAACACGACACAAGAAGTTTATGAACTTACTCTGGTTACACTGGGTAGTGTAAAACTTTAACACCAGGTGTTCAAAAAGTGATCCAAATGAAGTTTTCTTTTAATGCGTTGCTATGATCAGACAAATCTAACGTGTTCTACAAACAACTCTAGCAGGTTACGTTACATAAACGTAACTTTTTAACTTCTTGCAGTATAACATACACAATGAAAAAAAATTATTGTGAGTTTGAAACTGATTCTGCAATGCTGTTCGTTATAATAAAACCAAGATGACGCAAGCGATGCTTTGTACTCAGCCTATGGGCCGCTTTCGTGCTGCTGTACCAAGATGGCGTCGATAACAATCGAGGTCGAGCAAATCACAGCAGCGTTGCCAGATGCAACTGCATTTGCACCGTTGCCATATCTCGCATTGTTCACTCTGCCACGCTAAGCTGATGAACGATGATTATCACGTGCGCTTGTATTTATTGTGTTTACTTGTAATTTAAAACAAATAATTTTGCGCGGTATGTTGATGATTGGTGCTTGTGAATCTCTCATATCTACGAACGTGCTCATGACGATACCACTCGTAAATACCGAACATTTATACAATAAACTGCATACACAAACTGACGGTGCATTACAAAACACTCGTAATTACGAACGTCTTGTAATATCCCGTATTCGTAGTAATGGGATTCCACTGTAATTTGCTCCAAAATTTTGTACATCAGCACCATAGCTGCACTGCAGCAGTTATGCTTAAGCTTTTGTTATGGTACCTATACTTTTTAGCATTGCCCACTTCACAATTTAATACCTAAAAACATGCAACCATAACAAGACATAACAGAACGTAATCAGAGTAAGCAGATCATAGACTGTGAATGAAAGTACATACATGGGACAGAAATAAAAAAGCTGATGGTCACAAGTTACAGACTTCTGGCTCTGTTAGTGAATGTTCCTTTCACTTCTTTACAAACGCGGTGTCCTTGACTTAGATGACGCGCGAGCTGCTGAGTTGTGAACAATACATATTTTCTAATTTTGAATTCTGTAAAAATACAGTATTATTTTTGGGTAAATAATATAGTATTTCTGTTTAATTTACAATGAAAGGGCAGAAAAAGTTATTCCAAAGTGAAATTAATTCTCAATGTAAAATTTTTTTTTCTAGAATGCACAAATAAGTTCCAGCAAATTTTAAAACTCTAGAAGGTGTTGAAGAACATCCAGCCTATTTTCCGAGTACAGTAAAACCCTGATAAGACGTTTGTGTTGGGACAAGCAAAAATAATGCTTATTAACCAGGAAAACTTCTTAAAAGGGTCAAATTAAACATGTACATGTAGGCAAGTGGAAAATTATTATGCTTATTAAGCAGGAAACTTCTTAAATGAAAAATTTCTTAAGAGGGTTTTACTGTATTATGGCATGTGTTTTAATGTGTTTTTGGACACAAAAGTACGGTACTTATTTGTTCACAGTTTTAGGGTACCATTTAAAGAACAATTTAAAGATACTATGAAAATTAAAAAAAAAAAAGTAGCAAACTTATGTGTAGGTACGACAGGTACTGTGCCCCACTTTTAACGTGGAGGGATCATAGTGGCCGAGTGGTCAGACAGCTTGCCTTCCACCTCTGCGATCTGGATTTGATCTTTGGCGGGGTCAGTTTCCGAATTTTGGCATTTGGGAATTATGCTGGACGATGTTGCTGGCTGGCGGGTTTTCTCTGGGATCTCCCATTTCCCCCGCTCCTCGTTTCGGCGCTTTTCCATTGTATGTCTTCATTTCATGTCGTCCTTCGGGGTACGCAGATTACCTACGAGCTCCCATTAATAAATCTGTATTCAGGGTATGTTACCCTGGTTCTCAGGCATCCTCATACAATATTTATCTTCGTTTATTTAACGTAGAAATCCTGGTTCTCGTTCACACTAGGATCTGTAGGTAGCAACTTCGCTGGGCTCCCCTACCTGATTGTTGATAGTATGTCTTGCAGTAGGTCTGAAATAATATATTTACTTTGTGACTACTAGATGTATCCCAAGTGCGCTGTTCTGTTAAAGGAAAACACATTTTAGAGGAGCTATGTTGGTCACTTTTAAAACATAACACACATCATATACACTGTTTCCAAGAGCTCTCTAACCTAGTTAACTGTAGCTTCTTCGTATAGCTGCCAGTACATGCCAGAATTTAGTACCCAGATGGATATGAAAATACGCAAGTGTCCTTGAATGAACTAGCCTACAGATTTTCAATAAAAAAAATAGTTACATGGTAATTGATCACTGTTTGTAGCTTTATGTTCCAATAGTACAGTTTAAACATTATACCTCAGTTCAGTGCTTTGCTCTTTAAGTGCAGTGGAGCAGTAGGTGCTTGCATCAGTGTTGTCCTTATTGCTCCTTTGTTCCTGTGCCTGAAAGGTGAAAAAAAAAAAAAAAATAGAAGATAGCCGAGTACATACCACTTGAAATAAATTTGGTATGGTAGAGGTTAAAGGAGTCAGGGTAATAAATGTAGTGTATACATAATGTCCAAAACTACTACTGTACTTTAAACACACCTGTGTTTGTGATTTTTTATGTGCTTTGTATGCCATAATAAGCTTGTGTGGTACGTACTCCAAGCTGAACATAATTGTGCTTTCTAAGTGTACTCTGTCAACCTACTTGCCCGTTGTGGTCACAGTAGTACTACCAGTGTATTAAACAGAGTGGCAGTTGAGATTTGAAGTATATAAGAATGTGAACTTTGTTTTTCTTTTGTAATATCTACAACGTACTATTTGTTATCCATGAAAGTCCTGCATCTGCCTTAAATAGTCTGTGTATACACAATTACTGTAATTTGGTACTGCAGCTATGTGAAACTTTAGGCTAATGTAGTGGTTGTCAGACATCATTAAATTCTGTATCATGTTGTTATGCAGGCAAGTTGGGATTATTGTTTAAATTTTGTGACAGTACTGCCTTCGTTTTATAAAACTGTAAGTACGTGTTACAGATATTTCATTTCTGTGGAAAATTTATTGCCTTAGCTACAGTAGTGTTTAAACTCACAAATTTTGGAGTTTTTTCTCATATTTTGTAGTGCTTGGAAAGGAGTTATAGTAACAGTGTGTGTTGGTTTAGACTACTGTATCTGTATTGCCTCTTATGAATCAATTTAGCCCAGTAAGCTGTAGGAAAAGTCCATCCAACACCACATTCTTTTTGGTTTAGTTTCTAGACTGTTCAAAGTTGCGAATCTGTATTTCACTTACAATAAGGATGATGCTGTTCTGTTTGTACAGTGTTTGCCAGTGTGCATATTTGATATTAAATGTTGGCAAAACACTTGGATGAAAATTCATTTAGAGAATTTTGTACAGTTAATTTGTATTCTGTGGTGACTGGTAAAAGCTGTAAATAACGAGTATGGAAAATAATATTTTGTATTTCTGTTGTCACCTGGAATTACCTGTAGTGTTGCAGTCTGCCTTTGTCTATATTGTGTGACTGGAGCGTGGGAACATAATGGGTGCTTACGGTTGTCACTCTCTCACTCAGTTTTTGCCTCATTAAGACCTCTACACACTCGGGCAACGTGTCTAAAATAGACCTTGGGTAGTTTTGGTGTGATAATGATGATTCTGAAAGTATGATTGGTGCCCAAAAAAACTCTGAAGTTTCCATCAAGAAAATTAACAGCATGAAATCTGGCTGTGAAAATGCCAGTTTTAACTATTTTCAATCTCTGGAAGTGTAAATAGAAAATGGAAACTTCTAATCAGGCATGTAACTATTCTTAGACAATGTGTAAACTATATGATCTTTTAATAAACCTGTTTTTTTTTTTTATCTGAACTATGTGCATTGATTTGGCCAGGAGGTGTGTCTAAGAATTTGTAATTCTGTTTATAGAAAATTTTCTTAACCTTGTGATGGTGCAGTCATTGTGCAAGTAATTTACAGTGAACTGTATGAAATGTATGCTACAAAATTTTGGTAAACAATGTTTTATTAAGGTGTTTGTTTTTTTTTCAGACTGTTTTTTGTATTGTTGGCATTACATTTATTCCCGAAGTTATAGTTTCACATTGATATGTAATGTGTGCTGGCATTAGGTGTATATGCATGTAAACAGCTGCATTGCATGTGTAGTGTTAGGACACACCATAGCTGTGCAACTCGTAATACTTTCTTGCCTTGCAGATTAAAGGAAAAAAATGTATGGATACTGTAATCTGTAGTGGAAAAAATGTACAGTACTTTCATTTTGTGATTTTTCACGAGTACGTAATGTATACTGAAGTATTAGGTATTGTGCGACATTAACATTTTATTAATTTTGTTCCCCTTGTCTTCTGGGCTGAGGCAATGTCTTATTTTCTTTACTGAAATCATTGTTAGTACTCATGACGTACAAGGTTGTTTTTTTATTTTTGTGTTAGGTTTAGAACAGTTGGCTGTTGTATGTTTAGTGTTTCATGTAGTACTTGTGAAAGTGTTGAGAAACATTGACTAAAGTGTCTTCTTCCTTGATACTCTTACCACACATTGAACTTGCTACATTTGCAAATTGTTCATTGTTTACCTCTGTCCTCTCCTAAAATGGGCAAATTTTGAGTGTCCTGTATGCTGATTGCCCTGCGGTGAAATAAGTCTACTGTTTTGTCCTGTAGACAGTTGACCAAACTGCTATACATAAACTATATTATAACTTGCAGACATGCAAAGAACTGAGAAGTGAGTGCAGTGTGAATGTTAAAAAATTGTGTGTAGACATTTCATTTTCAGCTGCTTTGACTTTGGACATGTGTTGCTCACAGTGCTTTGCTGTTTTGCTGTGAACATGTTTTGGTTAACTGAAATTGTTAATGTAAAACAAGTTGAGAACCTTAACCACCGTAATGTTTGGATAATGATGATAGTAGCTGATTATAAATATAAAAATTGCCAACTTCTCTTCGTCATGTATATTTGTACATAGTATTATTATTTTATATGCAAAAAATGTAACTATGTTTTCTTTTTGTTCCGTGTTTTAATAAAGGGACACCAGTTTCACATCTATGAAAGTGTATTTAGCAGTTTGTGACATTACTATTCAATCATTCTAAGTCATTTTAGAAAATACATTTATAAGTTAAGGTTATCAATTCTGGCTTATTAGATATGCTCTGTTCATATTAACGGCAATGTGCTCAGTGAGGCTGATTTAAATGGAGTTTCGCAACCATTTTTTAAATATGTAACCATACAGTTTTTGAGCATTTGCCTCTCCAGTTTTTTTAATGAACACTTCAAAATATGAAATTTTCTGCTAGAAATCTGCAGTTGAGCAGACATTAAACATTGTTGTAGCATTTTTTGTTTAAATGATGTGGAGTGTACACTTGCTTCGCTGCTGTAAAAGTTTAAGATATTGCAGTTCAATGACTATATTTGGGTTTTGTTTATAGTGCTGAGCAAAGTAATAAATTTGAACTTTTTGTAAGTAATTTAGGTTAGCTGAAACAGGATGTCACCATATTCTGGCCTAATTTTTTTTTCACAAGTAAATTGATATTTTGTACAGGATATTAATAATCAGCTACCACTTTAATATATACATATCGATGTGAAGGGTATTTTTTGTGAAAATTAAACTATCAGAACTGTGCAAGTTTGCAACTGATGCATCACTCAACTTGTTGCTGGGTTTAACTGTCTTTTAATAGTTTTCTGTGTAGTATGCTGTTTGAGATCGAGTTTGTGTTATGTACATACCTGTATATACAAGATACGTGTATTGTGATTGTTGACCTGTTTGAAACAACTGCTGCAAACAAATAGGTTACAGCATTGTACTGTATTTAAAAATAATTTACAAAGTTTAATTATGTGTAATAAGACTTGAGTTATGTCTATTCCTATGATAAGTGTACATGTAATTACAGTATACAGTTGTTACCAATATGTAATGTTTATTTGAAGTAAAAAAAAATTGGCAGTCTAATTTGAGTTACATATAGTTTGTGGGAGTGCATAAATATTGTCCATATTACACTGCCTATTTCTGTAGAATAGATTGACTGTATAAAGTGTTAAGTCTTCTTGAGACTTCTTTAAATAGATATCATCTTATAGGGGTATTTCAATGTTATGTGTAGTTTAATTTATTGTAAAGATATTTTGTGATACATATTTAAGCTGGACCAGATGATCTTTAATCACAATAACACCAAATCTAGTTTTGAGTATTTCTGTAAGTGAATACATTTTTGTTACAGTAATAACGATCTTTGTAAAAAATGATTTGTGATCTGTGATTGTGATGGCTGTTTTGGCCAGATGTGTTTCATGACTGCAACAGATTCATGTTACTATTGTGACGTAATGGTGAGAGAATGGTCACAGCGAATTATCGTTTCAACAAAATTTACTTTCGAGAGCTAACATTTCAGCCAGCTCTACTAATACATGGACCATATCCTTGCCTGTTTTTACATTTGATTGAATAAAACCTACAATTTGAAATAATATTTGGCTGTTGTAAGTTAGTTTTGTAATGAAAAGATAAACAACCCCGAGAGCAGATGATACAGTATGTACACCACACTAACCACAGCTGCACACTTATTTTTATGAATACAATTCAGACAGAAAATGTACCTGTTTGAGCTTAAAGTAAAATAACTTGCCCATTGGCAACATCATCTTTGTCAACTGTAATAAGTTTTAGCTGCATATTGACTTATCAAAAATAGATGAAAATTTTAAGTTTTTTATTTGTAGAAATTTAGTTGCAGGTATAGTAGTTACTGACATTTTCCAAAAGTTCTGTTGATGGTTAAAGGTTAAATTTTTCCACATGCACATTAGATAGCACCTTGCAGCTCAGCATGTCTGTGCGGTGGCTTTCTTTTCATGTGTTTGAAAAAGAATGCTTCTGTAACTGTCTACTTTGTGTTGTAGTTCCTTTCTGTCTAACCTGCATTCATCGTGTAGCAGTCTTTGTTCACTGTGGTAAACCACAAAGCCATGGCTGGCAAATTGCTAGTTGCAGTTTGTGGTGTGACATGCCTAGACATTTAGAGATTATAAGTTACAAGTATTTACATTACTCTAATGGAAATATATTTTTACAAACATGCGTTGTTCAAAATTTAGGTGAAATTGCATATTACTGTGCATTTAAAATACTTTGCTATTGAAAATGGCTCGATGAGCAGTTTATATTTAAACACAGTTCGACTCTGTTGTATTTGTAAATTGATAACAGTGCATTGACAAAATATACTAAAGCAGATGTTTTGGTTACACCCATAAGTCATAATACTTTGACTATATTTAGCATTTTGTAATTACTACTTACTTTGTAAAATTAATAAGTTTATTGATCATCTACTGTCAGGTTTGCAAGGTAAATGGGTATGTATGTTGCCATACACTGCATTTTCTTTCTCTGCATTCTGATTTTTTTTAATGTTTATGGTTTTAGACTGAGTAATGGGGATGCCTAAAAAGTTACATTATGTTAGTTACAAACTTAATGACCCCTTATAATTTTATTCATTAAGTTAGTCACGATTATCTGCAGTGTAACTTTTATGGTGCATTTTTCATGGTAAGTGTTTACTGACTTTTCAGTACTAGTTACTTGAGATTATCTTTTAGTACTCTAGTCTTTTATTTCGAACCACGGGGTAATTTTTTTATTACAGTCTGTATAATCTAACAATCATTGTTACGTAAAGGTTGTTTTTTATCTGCGGTGTCTCACAAAAGTGTTGACAAATATTTCCTCTCTTAAATATACTGTTGCATAGTTTGCTGTTACCAATTTACGTCTTGTTTCATCCAAAAATGTGTAAATAGTTTTGTTACAGTTTTTGTAAATGTTTGCAGTGCTGGTAATTTCATCTGGGATAGTTTTACTGTCAGAAGTCTTAACAGTCTCGTAGAAGTTTGTTACAACTTCATAAAATGTGGACTATGTTGTGATCACATCCTGAGAGTGGGAAATACTACTTTCATAGGATTATCACAAATTTTAAAAGAAAGGACTCTTTGTAGGCATGACTTTAATTCTTGCTTAGGTTTTGGAGATATTTTTCCGGTTTGTTGTCACACTACCTATATAGTATTCAGATATGTAAACAAAGAAAAAATTGGAAGCTGCATCTAGGCTACTAATTACGTTGTGTACCAATAATTTTTGTTGTATCTCACAAACAAGGTGCATAATGTTATGTTCTCTTTTCCATATCATTCACAATTATATATGCGTAGCTACTTAGTAAAAATTTTCAGATACCCATGTATTTATGTTTGAACATAATTTTTTTGTATGTAGTAGTTTACCCTAAATGCTGTGAAAGTAAATGGGTGATAGTGGCAAACACATGATATTTACTCCATAGCTCATAAATTTAAATAAATATTTTTATGCATTTTTTGTTGTTAGTAGTACAGTAATTGTGTTTGTATTTACTGGCTGTTTCACAAACCATATTTGGTGTTTCACTGTTGCAAAATATGTGTGCTGTATTGTACTTGTATTGGAGTTAATGGAATGTAGGTATGTGAAAGACTGTCTGGATAATTGTTACTCAGTATCACTGATTTACTTTTGTGAATAAATAAAGTTTGAAAAATTGAGGTAATAGTCCTTCTTTTAGTAAGTCCTTCAGGAAAGTTGTAAAATATCTGTACAATATCATTTTGGAAAATACATTTATTGAACAAATACATTTCTTGTACTACGTCAGGCATTTCACAACTGTTGTTAGCAAAGAATTTTTCACGTAAAAATTGGATATACGGTACTATAATGTGTTGTATTAGGAGGGTCTATATTGTTTTCCTTCTTCCTTTTAAAACTGAGAAAATGGTTTTAAAATAAAAATGACCTGGTTAAAAATTGTTGTAATTCATCTGTAGTAGAATTAATTAAATCTGAATCCACAAATAAATCATTCTCAATTTTCTCTATTTGCATACAATCTGAATCCATGCAACCAAAATCTTAAAATTGTTTTATGTGTACACTGTACAACTTTTGCTAACCATGTGTAATGTTTTAGTTAATGAAGGAAGTGCTGCAGATGCTTACCTTCTACATATACGTTTTTATGGACTGTTTAATACAGCTAATGCAGACAGCCTGACTTTATGCCATTCAGGATAAAGTGAGCATTAAAAATTTAACCTTTGAATACAGTCACTAGCAGTTTCTGCATATAACTGAATGTTTACAAAGAGTTACATTATTGCTTGTATGGTTTCATTGAATTATCACTTGTAGTTCCGTATATTTTCATATTTAAATACAAATTTACTGAAAGAACATGTAATAATATTTAATATTGACATTTTTGTATTTAATATACCGTACTTTAAAATATTTAATTGCATTCTTATTGACTTACCTACTGACTGTGTTATTTGATTTAATTAGCGCCAGCACATAGTGATGAAACCAGGCTGTTAAACGTCAACCGTCATTTGCAGACGTAGTCCAAAATTCCACTGATAGCTGACATCAGAGTTTGGTGTTCACCGCTTCACGTGGAAGCGTAGTTAGTTAAAGAGTGTTTTAGTCTGTTGGGCAATAAATATGGGTTTCTAATTAACACATTCAAAAGTATTAGAAATGACTCTTTTATCATTGGTAATCTGTAAACTGTTATGTTTTATAACCACCGACCTCAGTTTCTGAAGTTAGATACTTTTTTTTTTTCGTTTCACGCATTAAGAATAACCATCATTAATTTTTTATGTTAAGTGCGTCATCATCCATGGCAGTACAATTAAACAGAACTTGAATTATAAATTCCTAAATATTGCGTGTGTCATTGTCGTGATTTTTTTTTTTTTTTAGTGGTGATGGTGAGTTACAAGTTTTAATGTACAGTAGAACCCTGATTTAACGAAATGCCACGGGACCAAAAAATGTTTACTCTAAATCAATGTTTCGTTAAATCCGTCTTCATATTTTTTCACCCCCCCCCCCCCACCCAAATGAATATATATATAAGTCCTTGGGCGTGTTTCGTCTGAATTTAAGAGGGCGTGGTGCATAATTCAACACTTATAAAATTAATATATAACTGTAGGTTTCTTGAAGCCAATTTGCAAAAATTAAAAATTAGCAATTCTAGACAATACTTTTAGCCAAAGTTTTAAACAAAATAGTTTCCAGTGTTACCAACTTCTGAGGCACAATCTCTGATGCCGGAACCTTGCGCATTTAACCGCTGCGCAAGAGATCACGCGTAGCTAATTAGTAACTCTGAATAAATATTCACTCATAAAGTTGGCAAATACCATTATCTAGGATTCTCATTGACTATTTTATCCATATTGGCTTCGAAAAAAGCATAGAAATAGAAATCAATTGACGTTTTCTGCATTTATTTATCTACCATGCACTCTTAAGGTAATTTTAAAAAAGTCTGTTAGCTGAAAACAATAACAGAATACATCTGCCATCAACAGATAGCCACAGCCGTGAAAAAAAAAAGGCCAAATAACTGTAAAAACTTCCAGTGGAACACTCAGCAAGCATGTGCATGGTGAGTTAGGCTGCCCTTGCGCAACGTCAACACGTAAGAAATTATGATTAATACCGCTTGGACGTCAATTTTTCCATCACTTTCTCGCCTGCTTCAACAATAAAATTCAGGAAATTCCAATGGGAAAAAAATTGCATGGTAGACAACGGTAAAATAATAATTAAATATGCGTGGCGATGGCCATTGTAGCTTATAGGCAGCCTCGCTTGTGAAACAAACTCGTTGGTCTGCTCGTTAAAAATACTTTACATTCAAGCTATTTTTTCAGCATCGGAGAAACAAATTATTTACGTTTGCGGTAGTAAATTCGTTGTAAGAATTCTGCTTAAATAATTTTACGTATTTTTTTTTATAAATTTATCACGGGACACAAAATAAATAATCATGCTGGACACCACTGCATCCTATCTGTAATAGAATTTATAGAACACGCTGCACTGCAGCGCATTGTAATAGACGCGAAACACTCTCTGTGAATTAGTTCCGCGCTGTGGAGACTGGATACCTAGATACTCGTTCACTCGCCAGCTGCTAGGATGAAGATCTAGGTGTGCGCTCGTTACGATACACAGCATCGCTTGCTTGGCCGTGCCCACGCGTTCGTATCTTGAAGTCACTCACACTACCAAAGTTCTCAACAAATTTTAACAATTTTGTTTTTGTTTCTTCAGCAGATATTTTAAGCTTATTTATGGAAATATATGTATATACTACTGCCATTGCTAGTATTTTTAATAGACTTAATTACTACAGTATTAATATTCCATTTTATCAAAGTCATTTAGTTATTAAAAAAATTTTTTTGGTTATTTTTTTAAGGTTCCGAAAAAACTTTTAGTTATATCACTGTTTTCGTTATTTCTGAGTTTGTTAAATTGGGGACTCTACTGTATCGTGCACACATTTGGGAGATTAAAAACTGCAGTAGTGCATGTCGTATAGATTTAGAGGTGTAGCAATTAAACCATAAGATGTTAACTCATAGATATTTATAACTAAGATTACTATTGATTATTGCATATATCAATACCTATATATTTAATAAGTACGATATTGTAGATAACATTTTTTGGAGCAGTTTAATGTAATTGTAAAAGCCTAGGTATATAAAAACACGTGACAATGTTTATGTTTACATGCAGCGGAAAGATGTAAAGTGGCAGAAAATATAAATTAATCAGGGCTTTTTTCAGTGCTAACTTTATCCTGAATGACCTGTAAGTTAAATGTAGGTTTACAGAAAATGTGTCGTCCTGTTTTTAACATCGCTTGCCTGTTGTGATTGATCTGGGTGTAGTTGACTTGTGCGTCTCTACTTGAGTTTCTTGATTCATTGCATCAACAATTTGAACATGTACCTCAATAATCTAGCAAGTAGTTTTGTTTAATAAAGATGTTTATAGTTTTTTGGTGTGCTACTGTAAATGCTAACAGAAACAAGTTAGCTTTTCCTGATATATTGCCACATCACTGGTAGTAATAAGAAGTGACAATTAATGGCATACATTGTTAGGTAATTGAGCCATTTGATGAATACTCATTTTGAGGTTTTTCGAGTACTACAGTTACCGAGAGTCCACTGAATGTGTACATTACAAAGGAGATGGGACAGGGAAGAGTTTTTGCTGTACAATATGTTTTTGTAGGAAATTACAGCAATCAAATTTCTTACCACAGTTTTTTTATAATTATTGTAAGAGGGTAAATGTTTTAAAGTTACATTTATGTATTGTTTCAGAAATTATTGTTGTATTATTCTTTCTTTATGAACAAGAATATCAATATACACAGATTCATTTTTATGGTGGTTTACCATCATGTCAGTCATGTTATGTCTTGTCAGCTGGAAAGATGCACTGCTTCCAGTTTGTTGCTGCGTAGAAATGTGTTGCATCTTAAATTATTTAATTAGTTTTGTCAAGACCGATTTTTAAGTAGGTAGTAGATAGGAGTTGAAACAGACTGGCACTTCCAAAGGGAGAAAAACAGACAAACAATGAATTTTTTGTGTGAGCGTGACATTTCACTAGCTTAGGCCAGCTTCTTTGTTGGCACACTTAATACTCAGTTATGGCAATGGGGAAAGTGTGGTTGGTAAATCTAGTACAAAGGGGGTGAACTAGGGTGTGTGTATATATATGTACAGTAAATATGTGTATACATGGAAGGGGGAGGGTTTTCCATGTATGTACAAATAATATTTTCTTTAGTTGCAAGTTGCAGTGTAGCATCCTGTACAGAAGTCTCGAAGACAATTGTGATCTATGTGCCGTTCAACTCAAGTTAGACTTTGAGTATAGCAATTTTTAAAAAATTGATTGTATCTACGTAAAAAATGTGAGGATGTGCCATAACCAATCTCCTTTTGGCAGTAATACTGTATTTTGGACACTGCCAATGTGCTGCATACCAAATAAAATTTTTTACTGCTGAAGTGTTCCTGCTGTCTGGAGTTTAAAGTTTATTGAGCATACTGGATATTGTATTTGATTCCCATAAAATATCCTTGTTAACCACAAAAAATTTTTTGTTTAATTTTCGACAGTTGGGTTTGTTTATGTTTTAGTCGTTTTATTTATTTATTTATTTATTTATTTTCATTTTCACCCACTGTTAATGTCATTGTTTTACTAACTTTTTTTTACATTAAATGAATTTTAATTTCTGCTAAGACTCTCCCACTCCTGCTATCTCCTATTTATACCTCTAACATGTACACATAGGCCTAGTGTATTAGCAATTTTACCATATGATTCTCAAGTGTCAGCAAGGCCAGTAGCACATGAGCCATGAACCACACACTGCAGACCAACAGAATTTGGAGAGTGGTGAATAATGTCATATAAATGTGCACTTCGCAGCTAAATACTTTGAATGTAAAATTCAATAGTCTTTTAATGATTTTTTTGTCACACAAACTGGTTGTAATTTTTTTCTGGTGTCCCCTGTCGATAGCTTTGCCTCCAGGGCAGCCCTGCTCGACTGTTACAGCAGTCTTAGACCTTTCTTTGTCAAGGGTTTACAGGGCTTCATTTGCTCATTACCCTTTTATTGCCAAGTACCTAAATATCAGCATTCATTGCCTGCGCGAAAAATGCCAGAGGCCAATATATCTGCTCTGTATTTTTTAAAATATAATTCACAGAATTTTTTTTTTAAATAAAATTTTCTAGAAAAAAAATGTGTTTACAATTGCATTGGATTAAGGCCATGCCCGGTAGTTTTTTTCACGTTGGTGCAAAAAACTCAACAAGTTTTCAACCAAATGGGTTGAAAAAAATTGAGAGCGTGTGAAGTCATACTATGCACAATTATATGTAGGCTTTAAAAAAAATGAGTCGTTTGCCAGTAAAAAAAATATTTTGTGCCATTTTGGCTCATTTTCATGCTAAAATATGTGATACTTTGGGTGCAAGAATCTAAAAATCCATTGTGTTCATTGCAACG